>JAOXYF010000005.1:4134526-4147522 GCA_028565775.1 Sternarchorhynchus goeldii
ACTGATGTTGGGCGAGAAGGCCTGGCTCTCAGTCTCCGCTCTAATTCATCCCAAAGGTGTTCTATCGGGTTGAGGTCCGGACTCTGTGCAGGCCAGTCAAGTTCATCCACACCAGACTCTGCCATCCATGTCTTTATGGACCTTGTTCATTTGGATGGGTGAGCGAATACTTTTGGCAGTATAGTGTAGATGTATATAGGAAGATTGGTTACACCATTATACTTTATACTTTATATGTTTTCGTATGTATTTTTTTCTTTTGCAGCATCCACTTATTTGACTCTTATTGGTGAGCCTGGGGTGGGGGCGGAGTGAGGTGGGGTATGGGGGCGTGGCTGGGGGTGGGGCTGGCGGAGGGATTATAATATGGCTGCACCTTTCAGGAAAGCTTGTCAGCATCTGACTGACGTTTATGCTTAGCAGGGTAGCGTGATGAAGATATATGAGAAACGTCTGAGGAACGCCAAGCTGTGCTTCAGATCCACCAGCATGGAGAAGCTCATCCAGCATTCTGCTGGCATCCCGGGGATGGACAGGTTCAGGCTAAATCAAGCGTCGAGTTCAGGGGAAATTGCCAGCATCTCTCTGTCTCGCGCTCTCTGTCTCTCTCTCTCTCTCTCTCTCTCATGCTCTCACAACACATCTCTATGACGACAGTCTTCTGCAGTGTCGGATGGCTCACCCCACCTGTGGTTCCATCAATGCTCAGAACTAGCATGTGCTTTGAACTTCACCATTGTCTTTAGCCCTTAGCCAACTGGAATAATATTACAGCAATATCACACCCACCACGTACCAATCAGCTCTGACGTATTATACGTTAATTAAATATCGTCACCAGTGGCTAGGCAGAGAATTACTCTGAAATGAGAGTCTTCGTGTGTTCAACCCTACAAGAAATTGTTTATTATCAATTCGCCAGAGAGCACCGTTCAAGGACGTGGGACATTCTTTGTTTGCTCAACAAAGGGAAGGGAAGAGTGAATTGTTGCTTATGTAGAATGATGCCAAGAATAAGAATCGATTTGTGGTTTTGAACGCTGAGGGACGTTTCATCACACAGCACCTTCTGCCGCCTGAGCAGAATATGGATCCTTTCCGCACTTTTACAGCATGTGGTTTCCTTTCCCCCGTCTGGATTTGTCCAACAGCTCTAAGCAAGAGAGTCTTTCATTTTGAGAACTGAAGAAACGTGCAGACTGAGAGAGGGGAGGAGAGGAGGAGAGAAAGAGACGGGGTGAGAGGGAGAGAGGGAGAGGAAAGAGAGGGATGGGGTAGAGGGGGAGAGAAGGATTCATGTTTGTGGCCATGGATGTTACTCAAGTGCATGAATGTTACTCAAGTTCTGGAGCCAGAGCAGCCGAGCCCATAGCCCTCATCACCCTTCCCTCTCTCTCAACCTCCTCTTCCTCCACATCATCTCCCTCCACCTCCTCTTCCTCCACCTCCTCTCCTTCTAGCCTTCTCTTCATCAACCTCCTCTTCCTCCACATCATCTCCCTCCACCTCCTCTCCTTCTAGCCTTCTCTTCATCAACCTCCTCTTCCTCCACATCATCTCCCTCCACCTCCTCTTCCTCAACCTCCTCTTCCTCCACCTCCTCCTCTTGCAGCTTCCAGCGTCCAGAGCGATGGGTGGCCGGAGGTTCTCCGCGTTCCCCTCCCACAGCCACCCACTGAACGAATCGCAAGGTTCGCAAGCAAATGTTCTCCTCCACGGAGCTGTTGAACTGTAACAATCATCTAACACCCAAGATTTCCATTACCCACATGTCTTAAGCCATGGTGACCCTACTGAACAACACAGGTTCGGCTGATTGCATCATATAGCTTCTGTCTCCCTGCTCTCGGCGTGTTTCTCGAGCATCACTCGTCTGTTATCTCCCAGCATTCTGACACGGACGGAGCCGCCGTGTGAATGAGCTGAGCAGACGATATAAACCACTCTCATCCATTTTACATGATGCTACACACCAGTGCTGTAATCCTGTGAGGACTGAGCGGTTGAAAATAATTTTAAAAGCCTTTAGGCGGCGTGTGTGTGTGTGTGTGTGTGTGTGTGTTTTGAGAGGGGGAAGCTACAACGCATTACCCATTTTCAATATTCACATTTCTTTCCCAATTGAGAGATTCATCCGTGGTTTGGTCTGGAGAGTTCGGATTGCTAAATCTCATTCTCATTTTCGACCATCCCCTTGCCCACTTCTGTTCCTCTGGAACCAAGGTCTACTGGCCTTCCTCAGGGCGCCAGGCGTTAACCTTCCTCAGGGCGCCAGGCGTTAGCCTTCCTCAGGGCGCCAGGCGTTAGCCTTCACGTGGCGTCGCTGCCGTAATCGGACGTGGCGGAAGAGCAGAGAGGAGAGGTGCTTGAGTGTTTTCAGTTGTGGCGGGCCTGATGAAGCTGCTACATCCTTTTCCTTTCATGGCTGTGATTGGCTGCATGCTGCTGTGGTATGAATGGCTATAGTGGAAACTGGACAGCTGTGATGCTTTGAGCTCCAAAACACTTTTCACCGCCGGTCCAGGGCTTCATTAGATCACAAGAGATGCATCTTCCCTCTCTAATTACTCAACTAAAAATAGCAATCATTTCAGATGCTCATGACAGTGTTTGTGGGTGTGTGTGTGTGGGTGGGTGTGTGTGTGTGCAGTGTTTATGTGTGTCTGTGTGAGTTTGCAGTGTTTTTGTGCGTGGGTATGGGTGTGAGTGTGCAGTGTTTTTCTGTGTGTGTAATCAGGTTAGCTCAGGACAGTGTTTGTGTGTGTGCAGTGTGTGTGTGTGTGTGTGTGTGTGTGTGTAATCAGGTTAGCTCAGGACAGCAGAATCTCTGCTGCTCTTTCTGTTTCTGTAGTGTTCACTCTCTAGCTCACTCTGTAGTCTGTAGTGAGGTAGCAGAACGAAGATGTGCATCACAGGACCAGGGAGCTCATGCACGTCTACAAAGCTGACTGGACACCTCCAACCACCAAGAGGCTCCTGTGAGAACACAACAGCTCTCTGTCCTGGACGTCCTTGTGTTTTAGATAATACTCTTCATTTCTCATATTTAAGGTGTAATGGTGTTATATATTTACGTATTTAAGGTGTTGAATTCAAGATTCCAGAATCATGAAGCAGATACATACATATTACAGTGGTCCACCACACAGAAACAGAACATTCTGACCATACACTGGGTGCCCTGCTGTGCTGTGCCAGAACCTCCACCCCCCTATGCCAGCCTGCCCATGCCAGCATCTTCCCCTGGCACACACCAAATTTCACCTCCTTTGTAGAACTTTGCCGCAGATCTCTTGCCATACAGCGCTGGGCGCTGGCTCTAGAACCCTTTGTGTTGACGGTAAAAAAAAAAAAAGCTATCTGTCCATGTCATGAACCTTCACTATCTATTTTATTTCTGTCTGAAATAAAAAACATGTATTCACTTGTGTTCATGTAGCCTTAGGCAAAAGTGAGAACACAAACACACATGCACACACACACGCGGCATGTTTGAATTCGGCTCATCAAATAAACAGCAGCTGTGGGTGTGAGCTCCAGTCCTGACGTCTCGAGAAACGCTTTGATGTTCCGCGGATCCCTGCTACGACCTGCTCCTGCCCTCCCGCTCCCACCAACACAAATATTCATCACACTCGTTACGTCACGCCCATTCTTCATTATGCCTCATTCATTATTCATGAGTACCTCTTTCTGTGACGACCAAGTCGTCCCCACTGAACCTCTGGGGTTTGGGGTCAGGCCAGAGAGAAGCTGACGCACCTAGGGGTGGGCGGAGTTTGTGACCCCAGACTTCACTGTGCGAGGGAGATTTCGGGAGATACGGATGAATGCAGTCTAATTATTGTGTTTGTATTCCCTGGGGTTCTTGTCAGCCTGCGTGTGTGTGTTCAATAATAAGCGGTTGCTCTGATGCTGGAGCCAGCCATTGTGTGTTCTATATATCATCCTACTTTATTTCAGAGTTTTATAGATAAGAAATACCTATGTGATTACACACTTCACATGTGGTGATTGTCTGCTCCTCTTTAACTGGCTAACTGGCTTCTCTTTAACTGATTCTCCTTACCTCTACCAGGAGCCAAAATCCCATACAGAAGTGTTCATACTATATAATGCTACAGACTAGGTGTGTGTTCTTTAAGGCTTGAAAGCACACAGTAGGAAAAATGGTATTACCATACTAAAGGTCTGGAGAGTGAGAGAGATGTTAGTGTTGCTGCGGTACCTTTTTTGATACACACTTTGGTATGCAAATGAGCGTGTGTGTTTGTGTTTATTTGTGTGTGTGTGTAATAGAGAGAGAGAGGGGAGAGACACACACTGATTGTCCCATTTAAACTGCACCTTTCCGATCTGTTTCTTTTGTTCTTCATTCCTGAAGGCTGCAGCAACCCAGAGTCAAGGAGAACCTGCTCTGAATCTCTACCTGATGCTCTTAGTGAGACCAAATCTCTACCTGATGCTCTTAGTGAGACCAAAATCTCTACCTGATGCTCTTAGTGAGACCAAATCTCTTCCTGATACTCTTAGTGAGACCAAATCTCTTCCTGATACTCTTAGTGAGACCAAATCTCTACCTGATACTCTTAGTGAGACCAATGAGAAAATGTGTACCTTTTTGTCCCTTTTCTTTCCCCTTGGAACCTTTACATATATATACAAACATATTTGAAGAAGATCAGTGGGATGGTGGTGTACTGTGGAAAACAAAGTTCTTCCGTCGGCTGCCTGTCCCAGTGCCCATGCTGTGCTATTTGTTAAGACCACAAGAAATTCTGATGATGATGACGATGCTGGAGGTCTTCGTCGTGTCGATGCTATCACACAGATTTACGCTGCTATAGTTTCGTCCACTTTCTTCCCGTCTGTCTTGTATACGCCCTGCATTTTGCATGTACGTGCTCAGTGCCTGAGAAACAGCTGCGTGGGGAACCAAACCTGAGTGCTTTGTACCAAACAGCTCTAAAGTCTGAGCCTTCAGAGCTCAGACTGCTACCGTAACATTTAGACATTACGACATTCACTCTGTTCCCTCTTGATGATATGCTGTTTGCTATAAGGACCTTGTCAGATAACTAAAACCTTGTTAAACGAAGACAAATATTAACTTTTATTGCTAGAAATGAGCAAACAGTATTTTATCTTTAAACAAAGACAACTAAATTAATACACAAATTTAAAGTGAAATATATCTACTCAAATCTAATAGATAATGCCATAAATAACAAGCTTTATAGGTAGTATATTATATACAAGTATATTAGACATTCTGTACTTTAAGTTGACCACGTGCAATCAAGTAGTGTTTTTTAATTACACCATTACCTCTGCCTTGCGTGTTGAGTCTCACAGTCTAGCAGTAATTGAGCCTGCCTGGCCACCCAGTCCGTGTTCGCTTTTCCCCGCGGTGGCGGGAACGCAGGTGATGAAAGCCCCCCCCCGGTTGCATACGACTGCGGGAAGATCAGACGGCCATGCGTGCCACTTTGAAGGCCACACACTTTGTTCTCGGAGCTTCCCAACATGCGCCCCGCTCAGTCTTTCAGTCTGTAGTCTTCAGTGGGCTAATGATCATCAGCACTTAAACAACATAACCTATAAGGTATGATATAACCTGTATTTCACCTAATACTAATCCACTAACAGCTGTTACCAAATAGTTTTTGTTGCTGTTCTGTGTACATTCTTACATCTACATATCTACTGTCATCACATGTTCTCAGAGTGACTGTCTCCGAGCCGTCTGCATACCCCGTCATTAATCTTGTCCAGTTTAGCACGGAACTATTGATTCATTTAATAAGAGTCTGTCTATCTCGTACCAGAGGGTGCGGCGTGATTTAAGCACGGCAGTCCAGCACTACTGTTCCACGGGAAAGTCCTGGGGTCGACCGGGGGAACGCATGGAGATCCTCTCCACCCCCACACCTTCTCCCAGCAGAGGCAAACCAGCCTCCGCTCCTGCCTCCGAGCTAACTGCACTCCTCCATCACCACCGAACATCTCCCCCAACCCCCGGAGCTGCCTGTTGCTGATACAGTCATGCGGTGATGGTAAAGACTCTCAGAAGAGTGCGTCCTCGCGGCGATGATATCACCTCTCGGAAGCGCGTGTTCCCGGGCCGACAGCTGCGTTGGTCTGTCGGTCTCTCCGCTGATATCTGCTGCCATCTCTCCCGCCGTAGCCCAGGCTCGGAGACGCACAACGGAATCATCTTCGGCAGTGGAAGACAACTCGACACAGAATGAGGGCCTCTTTCCTCTATCCGCGGAAATTTCACCGCGGAGGCTCGTTTGCGAAGCCCCCATTGCCGCGAACAGATGGGATTCCTTAATTGTTTCTCGCCTTTTCAGCAGACATATAAAAGCCAATGAGGGGCCAAACTCCCAAGGGCCTCCACTTGAGAAGGGCTGCATTAAGCCAGTGATTAAGAAAGCTTCTGCTCCCTTCTCTCACTCATTGGGAGTAAAGTCCTTGCCCACGGGCCTGGCCAGGGAAAAGCGGTGGGGGGCTTCCCTCAGCTTCAGGGCTGGGGGGCCTCGGTGCCTGCGGGGCCTAATCGAACACCACCCAGCAGGCTGAGAACGAGGGAGAGGCGGGAGTGCATCTCGTTATCCTCGCACGTCCGTTTACGGCCTCTCCGTTGTTCTGACCAGCAGATTCCAGCTGCTCCTGCAGGTGAGCTGAAGTGGCTATTAAGCATCACAGAGCTCAGGAGAGCACAACCCCCCCCTGTGTCCTGTGTATGACCGGATATGACAGAATATGATGGGGTTCAGTGTGCTGCTGGCCAGTAGCGGCCATGACAGGCGGTTACGTGAGTCCTGTCTGCTTCACGCTGCCGAGAGCAGTATGTCGTGTGTGTGTGTGTGTGTGTGTGTGTGTGTGTGAGACAAACAGAGATTAAGAATAAGACTGAACAAAAGTGACAGGTGTGGATAAAGTGCTAAAGTAAAAAATGATGTGATGACACCTTTAATAATGATTATATAGATGAACAGCCTATGATTAGTGGTTATCACAGAGAGATTCACCACACACCTGAAAAATCGACACCACTACGCTGTGTGCCTAACTGTCAACCATTTCTTAGCATGTAACACCTGACTGGCTTACAGTGCTTTAAACTATTTACAAAGAGCTGAATGGGTACTGCAGGAAATGTACAGGGAGGGAGAAATAGAGAGAGTGAACGAGAGAGGGAGGAGGTAGAAGGTAGGAGGATGAGAGAGTGATTGAGAGAACACTAAAGCTAGAGGAAAGATGTCATCGTGCCTTCCATTCTTTCTCCTGTAATCCATTAAACCTATTTGTTTCCATAAATGCATTCATTTTTTTACTCACAACAAAAAAAATACAGTACAGAAATGCTGAAACCCCAGTACGTTTATGCCACAGATGCAGAAGCGTTCACACCAACACATCTGTGCTGGGCGCTGATCGGTGTCATGTCCATGTGAGGACACAGGGGTCATGGTGTCAGATGCCTCCCCTTCAGAACCAAAGGTCAGGTTCCGGACACGCGCTACTGGAAATGAACCTGGCAAAAAAAACCCACCCCCCCAACACACACACACACACACACACACACACACACACGACAAGCATCTCCAAGATCGGTAAATTAGTCAGTCCGCGTAGGGAAATTCGCATTAGCAAAACCCATGCACCTCCAAAACTGTCAGGAAGCGTGAAATGTGTTAGCATGTCGTACATGGCTCGACTCCGAGCAGAAGGTGGAGGGGTTTTGTGTGTGTGTGTGTGTGTGTGTGTGTGTGTGAGTGTGTGTGTGACTGTGCGCATCTATATGCATGTGACATTTCAAAATGAGATGCATACTGATTTTATGCCTTTTCTCTTTCAACAACCCTTAGTCCCAAAATATTGATCCTTGTGAAAAGCCAATGAAGGGCTAGGAAGAGATGAGCATACCGATGAGAACAGAGGCGAGGGGGGGGGGGGTAACAACCCCAACAACATGGGAGTTCCTGCAGTTATAGACCTGTGCAGGCACCACTCTCACTAATAAACTCGTTCACAGCACACATGATTGTTATTAGAAAGCAACCAAACCATTCACAGCAGAAATCAACAGTCTATTTTAATAGGCTTTCACTGGAGATGACAGCAAGTCAGTTAGCGGCTCAGCTGTAACGCCGCCTCTGTAAATCAAGCCAGATATTCTCAAACAGCATTCGGCGAGGTGAACATCTGAAGGCTCTACGGGGGGGCAGTGAGAGGAGCAGCCTCACATCATTGCGGAATCACCAGAGCTCAAGTTCGTTCCAAAGCAGGTCGTAAGCTCAGCAGAAAAGGCAGCTCCCTTCAAGTCAGGCCCAGTAGAGTCTTTTTTTCATGTTTCTCCCTCTAATTAGCATATACTGTTTATGTTCTATCAGTATGTTCTACTGAACCTTTAGGAAAAATAGGTGTGACGTCTGTAAGTGCATGAAATGTCAAAAAACTCTGCATATATATATATATATATATATATATATATATGTGTGTGTGTGTGTGTGTGTGTGTGTGTGAAAAGCTCCAGTCACCCTGTCTACCTCACTATAGCACTGTTGGCAGAGTGAAGACATTACTCAAGTGTCCTCCACCCCCCCATTTTGTCTCAGAGTGGTGAGATGTAGATCAGGGGAGCAGAACAGATGGTCTTGTCACTCTGATGTGAGTCCACAGACAGATGACCACCTGGACCCTGGCGTCCTCCCCGAGACGGCCAGTTCTCCACAGCAGCGATGGGGTTTAAGCCCACTTTACACCTGACGCCGTGAAAACGGTGCTGGCTACGGCACGTCGCGAGCAAAAGCCTCGTATGTTAATCTATCTAATCTTTGCCCCACCGGCACACAGTGTTGCATCGCCATGTGAAAAAATACGGCATGCCAGCAGTTTGCCCCTAGAATAAGTACAAAATTAAAAGTGCAATATTCTTCCAGTGATTCTTTAACTTATGGAACAGCCATTATACTGGCACCTAGTGGCCTGGATGTATTAGAGGCTCTGTGCTAAATCTGTTTTAAACATGGCCACCTCCATGTGAGACACTCAAACCTATCTGAAATAAACTGGTTCCTTTTAGGATTACAAAGCAGTTTGTACAAGACTTATGTGAGTTGCTCTTTACAGAATAAATGTAAAACTTTCATAGATATTTTTGATTTTGGTATTAAAATTATGTATTGTATCATTCAACCTAGTCACATAATCACAACAGAAACAGTGAACCTAGGCTATATTTTTATTCATTTGTTTTGTTCAACATGCTCTTGTCGAGGAACGAGTGCGAGCGCTGGATTTTCCGTTCGGGCTGTGGAAAACTTTGGTTCCTGCAGTCTGTCATTAGCTCCGATTCGCGGTCAGCTCCTGGCCTGTGTACCGGCCGCTCTCAGACACGGGGAGACGAAAGTCGTTTCAGTTTAAACCATAAACTGTTTAATCTTCGAGTATATCGACATGCTCTCGGAGCACCGCGTCAGCCGACGGCACGTTCGCTTAAACACGGCGCGTGTGGACGCTCGTCTGAAAAAATTACGGGGAAAATGACGATCAAATTACAGGGTGCTGTTTTCGTCGGAAACAAAGTGATAAGGAGTGGCTTTAGTCACTGGCATAGTTCTGGCGGGCAGCGTTCTTCTGTAATGCCCGCCAGTTTCTAGGCTGTTGGCAGAGTGAGTGATGCAGTAGCCAGCGTCTCTGTCTTACTGTACTCTGCACTTCTTTTCTATTACAGCGTAGAAAATCATTAACTGGTTGTCGTAAATCTGTGTGACCTATATAAAACAACTGAGCAAGTCTGTGAAAGTTGCTGCTGCTACAAACACCCGGGGGAGTTATTTCAAATTATATATATATATATATATATATGCATTGTACAGTACAAAGGGAGCAGCTGTGTGTGAGATTGTCTCTGAGAGGCTTTGATTTCTTAGATTCTTTTAAATTGTTGTAGTTGTTGTTGTTATATTCTCAGAAATAATGTGATGTATTGGTGTGTGGGGTTATGATGTAGAGGGATACATGTATGTGCACACGTGTTTATTTAGTACAGTAACTATTTATATAGCTAATTGCTTAACACACTTGGCTTTTTCACTGCTAGTCCAGAATAAACCTGACATTTGCACATTCTGTGTCACTTCACAGACTTTGTGATATACCCAGAAACATTTACCCTCAACTGAGAGATGAATTAATTATCTCTCTCCAGTTTATTACACCACGCTGAAGGCCTTTTTGCACCTGCGTCTAATTTAATGTTCCGAGCTATTTTACATTTCATTACATATTGCAGTGTAAATTTCCTTCATAATGTATTTTTAATGTCCTGAATATGTGCCCAGCTCTACCTGCTTGCCTCTTTTGTGCATTGTCATGTTGAAATAATGGTTCATTTGATTACTGATGTGTTAGATACCCAAAAAACTACTAAGTAAAGAAAGCAGTAAACAGATGCTGGGTACATCTTTTTTTTCCCCATTTTGGAAGCTCATTACATTTGGCAAAAGAGAATGTTATTGTTCCTTGAATGAACCACACTGTGTTACCAAACAACTCTCTCTAGAATCCCATAGGTGGGTTTTTCATTTCACTCTTGGCGGGGGCAATAAACAAAAAATTTCTCAAGAGAAATTTCTCAAGGGGACACCAAAAGTGCAACCAAAAGAACTATTGTATTAAGGGCATAATGCCTGGTAAATTATATATATAAGAACCCATCCACCAAGTTCAATGTCAGAGCTGCTGACCTGAGAATGAAAAAAAAATAGCTAAGCTGGGTATTAGCCTTAGCAGACTGCCAAGAACAACTGAAGTACTTGAAAGATGATACCAACCAGCTGATGTATGCCACAGCAGCAGTGGTAGCTGAGATGCTTGACTACAGGAACTACACCTACAAGGAACAGTATCTTTCATGAAGAAGGAGACTGGAAGCCAAGATAAGGGCAGCACGGAGAGAAGTTCCAACTATCAGAAATGCAAAAAGTTCAAAGGTGTGATGACCCATGTACCTAAGAAATACAGGAAGCTGGGCATATCTGAAGGCTTTGGAAACTGCTAAGCAAAGACTGACAGCTCTGGCTGCTAGCTTGAAAAGGTACACAAGAGAAAGAGAAGTCTGGAAAATAAACAGGATGTTCACCCATGAACCATCCAAAGTGTACCATTGATGGCAGGGTAACGGCATGAGAACAGAACCACCAAAGCTGAAGACTGAGCGATACTGGAAAAGCATATGGAAGAAGGAGGCATCACACAACACCAATGCCCAATGGTTACTGAACCTGAGAGTGGGCCACGGCAACGTCCCTGGACATGATCCAGTAACCATGACGCTAGCAGATGTCCAAGAAAGGCTCTGAAGAACTGGATAGCCCCAGGCCCTGACATGGTCAATGCCTACTGGCTGAAGAAGCTAACTGCACCCCATGAGCACCTGGCAATACAAATGAACCAGCTGCTAGTGGATGGAACTCGCCCTGGATGGTGAACTGAAGGTTGGAAAGTCCTGATCCTGAAGAACTCATAGAAAAGGGTAGTTCCATCTAACTATAGGCCAATAACCTTCCTCTGCACAAGATGGACAAGCTCCTGTTAGGTATCATTGTATAACATCAACGGGACTCTTAAGAACATTCATCCAGAATTCAATGAGGCTATGGAAGACAACCCTACAGGCCAACTTCAGACCTATATACCACAGGTCACCATCAAGTGTAGGATTTACCAAGAGCATTTACTGCTGCTGTTCTGCATAGGCCTAAATGCCCTCAGTGAAATCATCTCTAAGAGTGGCTATGGATACCAGCAACAGAATGGAGCAAACATCAGCCATTTCCTCTACATGGATGACATCAAGCTGTATAACATGAGTGGAAGAGACATTGCCTCACAATCCAGGCAATGTAAGGATTGGTGTGTTTGGTTTTAAACCCACAGCAAAATACCTGCAAAGGGGACTAAAGAGGTGGGCAAGTACTGAGAAATCAGCTGAATGGGAAGAACGAGATCAGGGCTATCAACACCTAAGTACTACCAGAAATCAGATTCACTGTTGGAATAATAAACTGGCCAAAGGAGGAGATAGAAGCTACTGACATCAAGACAAGGAAACTCCTCACAGTCACAATGCACAGAGGGTTTCATGCCAAATTCAGCACTCTGAAGACTCTACACTAAGCAAAGGAGGGAGGCTGAGGACTAGTGAGTGTCAGAGCCCCTGTCCAAGATGAAACAATAAAGATCCAGGAGAACATCAGGAAGATGGCACCCAAGTGATGAAGTGAGTATCTCAGACAGCAGAAACCCGGGAAGGTTGGGATGTGCAGGAAAATATGAAGGAGAAGCCATCATGGGAGGATAAACCCCTGCACAGTATGTACCACCAGTAAATACTGGAAGTGGCTGATATAGGAAAATCCTACCAATAGCTTGAAAAGAGACAATAATCAAGGCGGCACAAGAACAAGTTCTAAATGCAAGATCAATAGAGGCTGGGATCTACCAGGCAAGACCCCAGATCAAGATTGTGCAAAGATGCCCCTGAAACAATCCAGCACATAACAGCATGGTGTAAGATGCTAGCAGGCAGAGCATACATGGAATGCCGTTACCAAGTGGCTGGCATAGTATATATAAATATCTGTGCCGAGTGTAGAACTGGAATTTCCAATGTCTAAGTGGGATACTCTCCCAAAAGTGGTGGAGAATATAAAATATAACAATATGCCAGCGATGTTGTCATACAAGATTGGGGGTAATGGAGCAGACAAAATGTAGTCTGGTAACAACTGTAAATGTGTTTCATTCTACTGAATGGTATAGGTAAAGAGATGTTTCTGACATCCTTTGTTTTAGGTTAACCTGTGCATAATAACTACTTACTAGAGGCCAACCATCACTGACACACTTTTAAGCTTTGTTCATACATGCTTGTACCATGACCTAGTGTGTGTGTGTGTGTGTGTGTGTGTGTGTGCGGGG
>JAOXYF010000005.1:4163631-4186516 GCA_028565775.1 Sternarchorhynchus goeldii
GGGGGGGGGGGGGCGCACGTGTCCTACGGTTGGAGGAGGAGTCATATGTGATGCTGTTGGGGGTGGGGCTGTGTGCGTAACAGTTGGGGGAGGAGCCACGTGGGCCACAGCTACAGTCGGCTGGTAGAGCCTGCCTTGCCCTTTCAGACGCAACTCCTCAGTTGCTCCACACATGTGTCACACAAGCCTGGCAGCAGCTTCAGTTCCCTCTCCTCCTCCCTTACTCTCCCTCTCCTCCTCTCTTACTCTCCCTCTCCTCCTCTCTTACTCTCCCTCTCCTCCTCCTTCACTCTCCCTTTCCTCCTCTCCCTCTCCTCCTCCCTCACTCTCCCTCTCCGTCACCTCCTTTCTTACTCTCCCTCTCCTCCTCCTTCACTCTCTCTCCTCCTCTCACTCTCCCTCTCCGTCTCCTCCTCTCTCACTCTCCGTCTCCTCCTCCCTCAATCTACCTCTCCTCCTCTCTCACTCTCCGTCTCCTCCTCTCTCTCTCCCTCTCCTCCTCTCTCACTGTCCTCCTCTTTCACTCTCCCTCCCCGTCTCCTTCTCCCCCACTCTTTCTCTTTCTCTTTGTTTGGCAGACAGTCCAACTCAATTTCTTGCTCGCTGATTATGTCCTTCTCTCCTCCCAATCTCTCTCTCTTTCTGTGACTGGTAAGTGTTGATACTGTAAACACTGGAGCAGTTGGCTGTAATAAAGCGTCAGGGCTTATTTAACTCTTCTTGATGGTACGTGGCAACTCTACTGACCTCTGAATTTCTCCCTAATAGAACTCCTTCACCCTCTTTAATTCTCTTCTCATTAGGGTAGAAGCTTATTTGTCAAATCAGCTGTGTGGGTGTGCGTGCGTGCGTGTGTGTGTGTGTGTGTGTAGGCAGGCGTTAGTGCACCTGGCTGGTTAGATATAGGCTACAATAGTAATTGGGGTTCATCTGATCTCACACACACACACACACACACACACACAACCGGCTCAAAGACAAGTGAAGCAAAAGTTGTTTTATAAGGTGAAATCATTGATCTCTTACCACTCACACACAACACAAACGCTTTGTGTGTGTGTGTATCTTTTTGTGCTTCGTTAAGCAATAAGGAGTGATCTGCATATACCGAGTGATGTACATGGCCGCACGTGTGTGTGCGCGTGCGTGCATGTGCCTGCACCCCAATTTTACAGTGAGTGAACACAGTGTATACACAGTGAACACAACTCTTGCTCAACAGTTGGTTTGCAACATTTTCTACATGGCTCTACTTGGTTGGCCGTAAAGCTGCAATCAGCGCAACCTTTCTCCGGTTCAGCATGTAACCTCTCCAGCGGATTGGTCGCTATGGTGACACCGCTATTTGTTGTGGGTGGGAATCGCAGCAAGGCAAACATTTAGCATCTGGCTGGGTGACCCGGCTTGCCAGAGCATTACGCAGCCCTAACACACGACCCTTACCACCAGCTAAGCCCTCACCAGGGAGCTCTATCCAGCTCCTCGTCCCCGAACACGAACCATTATGCCCACGGACTCCATTCACATTTTGGCATGCGAGCGAAATTAGCCTTACGTCAATAGCCCTCCATCCGACAAGTCGGCGTCCCGTCTCGGTTTTACTTCGTATCTCTTGGCGGGTAGACTCGCAGCTGCCTCGCTGGCTTCGGTAATCCAGCCTGGGCGAGCAATTTGGCTCTGCCGCCTTTTGAATTGAATTTCTCATAAGCTTCCTAACAGTGGAAAACCGGACCGTTTAATTCGCCATAAATTATCCATAAAGTGCATGTAAAACCGGCAATGACGCTTGGATTGCGTCTTCGTGGTATATAGGCTACTCCATTCGTAGTACTGTTAATAATAACTAGTGTTGGTGTTTGACAGCAAAACTGTCATATGAAAACTGTCATTTATGAATCGGTCTACACGGTGAGCGAAGAATTCCACACTGTAAACAAAAACATGACAAAAAAGATGGCTCTAATAACACTGTAGAGCAAGATGGCTCTAATAACACTGTATTCGAGAACAGGCATGAGTGCATGTTTACACTCAGGCTAAAGGTCATGCACAATTCTTAGTAGACATACAGAAAGAGTCCTACATAACCCTTTCCCACCGAGAGAGCACTCTGACTCTGTATTTAGTTTGACATTTCTTCCAAGTCTTCAAAAGCTTTACCGTGTGAACACTTTGTTACGCAGTTCTAAGGTGACGCAACTATATACAAAAACCGCCACCAGAGGGCAGTGTTGAGCTCTCTGTTTAGATCCGTGTGTGTGTGAGAGAGAAAGACGTTATTGAAAGGAGGCCCACAGAGTTAAGTGCCTCACACTGAGGGTCCTGAGAAAACTTTATTGTCTTATTATCCTGACCCAATGGAGAATGTTTCCCATGTTAAAGACGTTATGCAAAACATCCTAAAACATGCACTTACTTCTGATAAAGCACACACTCACACACACACATACTCATACACAAACTGAAGAATGCAGTCAATTCCTTTGAGATGTCGTCTATTTAAAAACATCTGTCCTGATGCCTCACTACAGTAGGTTAGAATTTCAACATTTCCTCATGATGAAACCAAATCACTTTGCACAGACACATACACATGCTTGTTTCCCCCCCCATAGACAGAAGATTTCACAGGGTTCACATGGCACGGGGTCCCTCTGGAAATGTGAGCTTGTGGAACACTAGCTGTTAAATTGTCCAGAGAAATGGGGAAGTCTGGTTGGTTGGATGTCAAAACCCAGCTAACGCTGAAAACACACGCAGGCTGTTTACACTTGTCCTTTTAAGGATACAAAGCATTTTAGAGACAAGAGACTTCGTTGCTTCCCCTTCACGCTACTCAGAGTTTTTCAGTCATTACGGAGGCTGGCTGGGAAAGCTTCTGGTCCTCGGTGAACTATCCAGCGAACCAGTGAGATTGTTCTGACGTGTTTGATGTGTCAACATTCCTGTTGTATCAGTGACATTCTCCTACATGTCAAAAAGAGTCACAGTCCAGTGTTTGCACAGCACTGTTGCTTTATACATTTGTGACCTGTGGTTGAGTGAATTTCCACACAGGTTTAAATCACACACACTCACTTCACGTGGTTTTGCATCACGGCAAACAGTGAGACACAGCTGGGATCGCACCTGTCCTCCCACCCAAACCAAGAAACACACCAGCACAAACACACAGCTCAGTTTCAGTGACACTGTGCTGTTTAAAGTTAACTTTGTCTTACAATGTGGAAAAAAAAATGTGCTTATATTCAAACTTACAGTAATGCGACACAACCAGAACTACAACAATGAAAGCTGGAGAGAGTTCCACTGCAGGCTTTCTGTAGAGTTTAAAGTGGATGGCAGACAGATTACGATTCATCATTTGCACTGTCCGGCATTTGATCACTGAAACACCCAGCATGAAGCAAGTGAGAGAACCCTGCTTACGTTCACCTCCAGGACATCCTGCACCTCAGCCCCGTGCGTGCCTCGCTCTGGCGGGGAGTGCGAGGTAGATGTGTTACAGTGTCCCGTCTGTTACAGCCTGCCTTCAGGATGCTACATTTAGCTTACTGACCTCTGCGCTAACCTTCACTGGCCAGGGAAACACAGTCTCTTTTTTAGTTCATAACGCTCATGTACATCCATTGTCAGATTATAATAAAGGAGTTGGGTAGTGTAGGTTTGCATTGTGAATTTTGTGTCTTACAAGAATTTGATTATGAGGATTATGATTCTTTTCGAAAATCTCTGATTTTGCCATGTTTCAGTTCAGTTGTTCAGAATTTTCTTAATAATGCATTAGATTCACAAAGTGACCCACACAGTGTACTTGCACAATAAGGGAATGTAAACAGTAAAGTCGCTGTTCTTCACAGACAGCGCAGCAGAGCCAGCTCCCTGCAGATCCCAAGCTTCTGCAAAGCACTGTGCTTGTCAAATGGCTACGGTTGCCACTGTGGAAGCCGTCTCTCCCGGCTTCGGCTGCCACATGCCTGTCTCTCCCGGCTACGGCTGCCATACCCTTCTCTCCTGGCTATGGCTGCCATCACAACAGTCTCTCATGGCTGCGGCTGTTGCCGTGTCCATCTCTCATGGCTACGGCTGCCACCCTGCACGTCTCTCACGGCTACGGTTGCCACCACGTCGGTCTCTCACAGCTACGGCTGGCAGCATGCCTGTCTCTCATGGCAATGGCTGCCACCTTGCCAGTCTCTCCTGGCGATGGCTAATCACATGCCTGTGGCTACTCTGCAATTCCAGAGAGAGATGGGGACTAGGGGGGGGGGGGGCTGGACAGGGAGAGAGAGAGAGAGAGAGAGAGAGGGGACTGTGGAGGGAGAGAGAGAGAGAGGACTGGAGAGAGGGAGAGAAAAAGAGAAGGGACTGAAGGAGGGGGGGGCTCACATTTCAACAGCAGGAGGACAAGCAGGAGTGCATCGACAAGGGAAGTCGGTGATGGGAAAATTGGAAAAATGAAAGGGCGAGGAATGTTGAGGGAAGAGCAGCGGTTCCTACGTCTGTTTGGCAGAGGGGCTTCGGTGGCAGGTGTTCCTGCGATTGGAGCCCAGACTTTTTGGGGAATGAGAAACTTGGACGGTGGTGGGTAAAAGAAGGTTAATCCACTCAATATGTTTGAGGCTACATTCACTTGTGAACCCACAGCGACCCCTGAATAGGCGGGCTTCGTTTCCCACTATTCCCATGTTTAGTGTTGGGACATATTTATAGATGGTGCGGATTAATTACTGCTGCATTAGCCATTTACAAGCGAGCGCAGGCGTGCACGTGTATTGGCGAGCGTGCACGTGTATTGTCGACCGTGCACGCTTATGGGCGTGCACGAGCACAGGCATTTCCTGCCTTTCTTTCTCAGAGCTGAACTACTTGGTGGGGTATGAAGTGTGTGTGTGTGCGCATGTGTATGCTACAGTGGGGTATGAAGTGTGTGTGTGCATGTGTATGCTACAGTGGGGTATGAAGTGTGTGTGTGCATGTGTATGCTACAGTGGGGTATGAAGTGTGTGTGTATGCTACAGTGGGGTATGAAGTGTGTGTGTGTGTGCACGTGTGTATGCTACAGCAGGGTATGAAGTGTGTGTGTGTATTCTGCAGTGGGTATGAAGTTTGTGCATGTGTGTGTGTACTGAGGTGGGGTATGAAGTTTATGTTACAAGCAAAATAAAGCCTTTGGGTTAAGAAGTCACGCAGAGTCTTTCAACAATAGACCTTTATCCCATCGGGAGGCTCCAACTCCTTAACCGGGAACACCCGGGAACACCCGGAAACACACGGAAACACTTGCCCGTCCACACAGAGGGGCAGCAACCTGAACCACCATCTCTGCTTGACCACGGCAGGAGGGGACACAGCTCCATTGTTGTCTTATCATTTAACAGTCCCACAGGACACACCAGTGGACTGTATTCAGAAAGTGAAATACAGGGGGGGGGGTTGTCGTCATAGGTTAGTGCAAATAACTAAATAAAGCCTCCACTTCAGAGGAGACCTCCATGGACACAGAGGCCTACAAGAGCAGGACTGGAGTCTCTCCTTCTCTGGGAGTGCAGAATCCCTACACTGGGTGTGTATAGGAGTGTGTGTGTGTGTGTGTGTGGGTGTGTAGGTATATGTACTCATGTTGTGAAATAAGACGTTCTTCTTTTCTTAGTAACGTATCTCTTGAAAGCATGTGACAGCCTGCAAGGGGTGAACAGTACAAATAAACATGTATGTTCAATTCCTCAAGGAAAATATTCCTTGAGGAATTGCACATGTATGTTTATTTGTGTGCAGACAAGAGAGAGGACATGTGTTTAGGATATTAGCACTGAGCCTGTTTAACAGCTGTGACAGTGAGCCAACCTGCAAAAGCTATTCTGCCCTGCCTCTGTTTGAGAGTGGTGTGTGGACGGGAGTGAGAAGTGTGAGTGAGTGAGTGAGCGAGCGAGCGTGCGAGAGAAAGAGAGAGAGACTGCTTCTCTCTGAAAGCACAAATGCAGTCATATAATCCTCACAATACCTCATGTAGTGTCCAGTTGCAGTGGGAACATGAATGTTGTATGTAGTCTAGCCATATCTCTCTCTCTTCTCTCTCTCTCTCTCTCTCCTTTCAGACACGAGACTAGGCAGCTGTTGCTGCTCCAGAAATTGGGGGGAAATGGCAGACAAGTTTCTTCGTTCCTGTTGCCCAGACTGTATAAAAACCGATCGGCTATGAATATTTCTCCTTAAACTATATGCTGTTGAATCTAACAGTCCACTGTCTGGTCCACCTCTAGTTGCAACTCAAAGCTCTCACACACATATGTGAAGCACCCAGAAATGCTTTGCTTGCACAGCTGATGAAACGTCCTGTTTCTGTAGAATCCTGGTGTTCTTAACTACATTTTTAAATATCTGGTATCCTACTACAGTACACTGCAGTCACTCATCCCATCTATCTATCATATATATATGTGTGTGTGTGTGTGTGTGTGTGTATAACCATTAGCATGTGTTGCAGAACTTTAATCTGAAGAAAATCAAATTGCCACTAAAATGGTTTAGAATGTGACTTGGGTGACATGACGGCATTGTGGTGGAGTGGTGATCATAAAGACACTGCCAGGAACACTGAAAAAGCCTTTATCCTACATAACCAATGACCTGAATCGGAATTGTAACTAATGTTCTTTCTAAATGAGACCAAACAATCCTTTAAATCTTACGTTTACCCTATAAAACGGATCCTTTCGGAGCACTTCGGTGTTCTTGGCGGTAATGTGAACAGAGTAAGTAGAATATGGGTTACATCACACTTTGGAAATATATTTCTCATGACCTTTTTTGTGAACCCATTGTGAGCATAAGGTCGCTTTGTTCTTTGGTATCCGTTCGTAGCGCGAAAGTACTGCCACGGAGAATTACCTCGCACCATTCCTTTTCAAACTCTCTGTAAGGTCATCTTGGACGACAGTCGCAGATGCATCGCTTACAGCCGTTCATTTTGTAGCTTCATGAAAAGCGTTGCATTACGTTAGAGAACTGCAGGGCGCGAGTTGTTGTTGAATGTGTTATTGGGAGGAGTGAAGAGTCGCGCGGAGCAAGGGGGAGCTCACTCGGGAGGAGGGAGCGTGGATAAATCAACAACAGAAAAGACGCTTCGGGCGTTTTCTTTGCTTTTGTTGTCGGGTGAAGTAGTTATCGAGTACTTTGGAAAATGTTTGGTTAACGTTAATGCTTTTTCAGAACTTGTAGGGACTCAGGATCATGTTGTTTTGTTAGACGTCTTGAAGAGATCTCTCCCTAAAATTTGGAGTGGTTCGCACCAGCCGAATGCCAAGCAAAGCGCTCAAGTCGTATTCTGGAATCGGAATGTCAAAGTAGTTTGGGACCGTCGTCTAAACGATATCTATAGGCTGTCTCATGGAAAGCAATCGAATTCCAATGGAATATAACAGAATCGACCCAGGATATTTTGAACTAGTGTTATTATTTAATAGAAAACGTAGACTTATTTTAATTAACTGTTGAATATTTTTTCGTGCACAGAGGAATGGTAGACCACCTCAGATAAAAAACAACTGCTTCTTTTTTAAAAAGGAATCCGCTTATGTACTGACCAGGCTGCCGTTTATGTTACCGGATTAGAATCCTATTCTTGATTCACATTTGATAATTCTTTCAACCACTTGCAATGGAAGCGGAGCAAGCCTCTCCCGAAGAGTCACAGGCAGCCTGCGCTGTGTCTGATAGTTTTTCCCAGATTTGGTCGGACGTGATGGGGATGTTGGTAAGTTTGTAATTGGGGGAGGGGTACCACAAGAAGGTAACAAGAAAACTCTTTTAGTCTTGGACCTCTATAGGGGTTCATTATCAATGCAGTGGCCGTGCGGGTAATTGGTAGCTACCGCGAACGCATGTAAATCAGTGCTGCGGACGACACCAGCTCCAGAATAGTTTTTTAGGCTATTGTTCCAAAGCCGAGGTTAGCAAACTATCCGCTTAACCACCTGTTATGCTTACTCTCTTAATAGCTGTTAATTAGATGTCGGGCTTTTGGTAGTCTTCAGTTGTTGCATGGTAATTAGCAAGACTCAGATGGCTAAACAAACCTATAATATTAAACACTGTAATTTGGGATGTTTTTCTTTAACCTGAGGGGATTCGGGTGCACGTGAGCTCATGCTGACGCAACATAGCCTAAACTAAATGTAAGATAAGATACGCAGAAAACATTTTCTACATTAAGATGATTACAGCTCTAATATGTTAAAATCATTCGTGACATTGAGGTAGGGTACCATTTTTCAGGCTTGCGCTGTAAAGAGTGCGCTATTGTGTTTTACTATCAAAAAGATTTTATTTGAGCTACCCGGCTTTATAACGAGCCTTGGCAAAGGTTTTAAAACATTAATAAACTTACTTTGATGTTACAGCAGTTCACACATGTCGCAACGCTGACTTTACATTCATTATATTAGATGCTTAGCGCTGACTATGTTGACCATATAGGACAGCCTCACTTTGATCTATACTCATTAATACGAGACTGTTTTGGTACAGTGCGTATTAAAAGGAGCATATATATCTCTCCATTACAGTCACGTATCTAGTAAATGTCTCACTGGACCCGACACGTGTTGACCGTCTTATTTACAGGACACCCGTCCCATCACACAGATGAAAGTGTCAGATACAACTTCGATTTTCAGTTGCACTTTGAAGACTGAGGTGTGAATGTAATGACTGAGTGTGCTAGTGTGTAATGCTGAATCAGCGATCTACATGTCAGAACTCTGGCCAGTTGCAGAGGAAGAACACCGCCCCCCCCCCCATCTTAACAATTTACTGACCCTTATAATGTTTATGAATTCTGAGCTTTGAATGGTTCCAGTGCAAGGCTGGCCTGGTCTATATATATCCACTGTTCAGCATTTCAATGCTTTTCAATGGCCTTTGTCTGCAGCCATGCAGAACTGTGTGCCCTTTCTGAGTACTCCCTGGCGCAACTGATTTGAAAAGATACGCAGTTATATTATGACTGGTTTGTGAGACTTGGCTCTGTGTTGAGGTAGGAGCATAGTACTAATGTCTGAGTGAATGCTGTCTCGTCGCCTTTGTGTGTGTGTGTGTGTGTGTGTGTGTGTGTGTGTGTGTGTGTGTGTTAGGGGGGGGGTCCATTTGGTTCTGGCCAGCTGAAAGAATATTGGGTATGTATCCAATAATGGTTTTATTTCAGTTAACAAGTAGACAGGCTGGGTCATGCCCTGCCATTCTCTTGGTTAAACAAGCTTTGAGTCACGAGGCATTTGCCAGTAAAAGTGGCCAAGCAATCTGTAAAACTCCAGAGATTAAATCTCAGCTCCTGAAGTAGACCCTCTTGACCTTTACGCAATAGCAATAGCAGTCAGGCAGCGCTCGCAGGCCTGTCGTCGTACATGTATATACCCGTAAGGAAGGTCTTCTGAGCTTTACCCAACAGCATGCTAGTCACGGCATGTTCCTAACGAGAGCACTGGCCTGGGTACCATTTCAAGGCGGTCAGTGTGAGCTCCTCGTTTTATATGCGCTGGCAGGCGAATAAACGAGTTCAAAAGCCAGTAAACAGTCTGTTTTCCCCTTTTAAGGAAGTCTCAGACTTACATAGTCTAGTCTTTGAGGTGTGAGAATAGGAAGCGTGCCTGATAGTTGGCCCTAAACTTTGTCCTCACAGACATCAAAAGAAATTCCATGAAGAAAATCGCTGTCTAGAAATTGTATCTAAACATATGGTGTGGATATGGATATATGATTTCATTGGTTTGGATTTGAGCCTTCATTGTTTTCTCTGTTTCTTATGTTGAAGCAAGAAATGTACTGTATATACACTAAAGTGCTACCCCATAGGGAAGACGTTTACTAATGGTTTATGGCACTGTGACCTTTCTGGGTATGCTCTTCACATGGTTCTCCATGCATCTGGCCAGCGGCCACCCTCGTGCGTAGACACCCGTCTCGGGTCACGGTTTACATGTTCTCTCTCCAGTGGAGGGTAAGGCAGCACAGTTGGCCCCTGTCTTCATCTGTGCTCTGAAGGAGATCTCTGTGTGGACCACGCAAGCATCTTCCCCTCCGCTCTCAGCCCTGCCAGTGAGAACCTCCCTAATCAAACTCCAGGAATTCAAATTCTCCATTTTCCTGTTAATGGCTGGACATTAGAAGAGTTCAGATCGGCCATGTTGGCGGTTTACTACAAATTATGCTTACGACAAATCATGCCAGTTTGGTCTTTTGGTTATTTGGTCTTGCTCTGATTACTAAATACAGTGCATAGGAGTTCAGCCCCCTTATGGTATAACATGATATCCTGGTGTATTTCAGAGTTTTTGTTCCGAAAGTCAACACAAAAGACACTGTAATAGCACACAAAAACCCCCCTAAAACCCACATTTTTTAAAATAAACACAAATAAGAACAGGAACAATTTATTGCATAAATATGTACCCCGCAAAGAGCTTGTTCTTGGTGTGACCGATGTTGGTTTCAGTTACCGTGGGTTGTTCTGGGTGTGTTATAAAGCAAGACTGCATGTTGTAACAAAAATATGAGAATTTTCCAGGGTTTTGAATTCTTTTAGTAGTCACTGCATCTGCATGCTTATTTTGGTTTTAGTTTCAGGAGGTTAACTGTCGAGGTTTAATTGGAGCGAAGAGGACTTTAGAAGAGTTGGAGAGTTTGATGGTAACTGCTTGTTATCTAACCCACTGGGTCAGCAGTAACACTTCAGCGAAGGGTTCACTGTAGCCCGCGTGAACACATTTACTTTTGAGTATAGAACAGCGCTCACACCTCACCGCACAGACAGAACCTCTCCTCACCCTCCCTTCCCTGCCCCTGCGGATGTCCTGAGGAAACCTCCTCACCAGGCTGGGACAGCACCCTTCGCCTCCTCGTCTGTCCTTTTGGTCTTTCATCCTCCTCCATTCCTACCACATCCCCTCCAGGTCAGCCTGAGCCATGCTCCCGCACTTATGGGCCTCCTCCCTCCACCAGGGCGGCGCCACATGGCCCAAGCCCTCAGAAGTCCTTCATATGTTAACTGTAGCTATATAGGGCTGCAAGCAGACAGTCTCCTCTGAAGCGTGTAGTCAGGGGAGAGTCTGGCAGGGTGTGTTCCAAGAGCATGGGCCAGAGCAGGTTTGCTGAGTCATGATGGGGAAAGAGAAAGCAGATAGGCTAAACGAATTTCTTTGTTGATGAGCTCATGTGTATAACAGCCCTCAACTGGCCAAACAAGTGTTGCCAACCATTCCTGTGGCGGCAGCTATACCAGTCTTCAGAAATATGAAGGAGCCGTTTCTGTTTATTTTCTTATCTGTCCATTTGTTCGTTTACAGTTAAACCTAGGTTTGTAGGTTTTGAATTGCGAACTATGTCTTCTGTGAAGGGATCAAGTTGTTTGGCCAACAGTACTAAAATTAAGGTTTGGGGCACAGTTCTTTATTCCAGTGTTCAGTTCGCTAAGATAAACAACTTATTTTCTGTTAAAAAAAAAAAAAAACATTCAGAGTTTTGGAGGTACTGCGCTGTGGGGCCACTGATGTGCAGTGGACGTGTTTCGCCTGGGCGTCCAAGACTGCATCTATGAAGCTGCAGCCCTTCTGGATGTCTCTGTTATCTAAGGTCACTGCAAGCAGGCCCATTCCAGGGCCGGACAGCCACATGTGGAACGCCGCTGTGGTTTTCGGACACAGCGCCGCTGGATGAAGATCCAAGCTGTAGCCTCTGCGTTGCTTCAGCCTCGGTCAGCTAATCGAACCACGTGGAGAGCGTGTGCACTTGCAACCCTGGGTGATCTGGGGCGTTCTTCTTCACAGACGCTGGGGCTAGCGTGAAATGCACCATGTGAGGTTTGCATCCTCTGCTACATGGCCCCAGTGAGCCCCAGCTCTTTGCGAGCTGTGAGAAGTTTCTAAAAATGTATTTATGGGCTTCTACAGATTTTGCCTGTGTTTGACAGGAATTCTGGGGTTTCAGTGTAAGACCCAGGTGCCTGCTCAGAGCGTGGTGCTGTAACACTTTCAGTGCATGTTCCTGGGCAGCCAGAGTGCACTATAGGAATGCTGGGTGGCTCATTAGCTGGAGTCAGAGGTGAAAAAGCCAAAGGGTCTCCAACTTTAGGACACATTTTTGAATGTGTCCACCTTCTCTCTCTCTTTTTCTCACTATGTTCTTCCACTTTGACCACCACTTCCATCACAAAGTCTTCCGTGATCTTTGCTTGTCCCATGATGTCTACCCTAAAGGTCCTGCTGTTCGTGATGCCGTTTGGGGAAGTGAAGACCAGTGGCTGGTTCTGTGCACTTTCCTCTCTCGGTTTCCAGCAAAAACGACACAGCTGCCACCTTTTCTCCACCTTTACTCCACCTTTACTCTCATATGCACCCAACCGACCCCCTCCGGAAGGTTCCTGATTATTATTTTGAACGAAGCGTTCTTTGTATCTTTGCATTGAACGCTCTGCACGACCCAGCGACTGCTGTGTGGTGGAGTAGCGTAGCAATGATGCAGCCTGAACCAGTTTGGTTGCCAAGCTGAAGGTGGAGGCTTACGGGCAGGGCCGTACTGCCTGGCGGCTGTGTTCTCCTCCTGCTCTGGAGTTTGAGGGTGGTGCTCCTTTGTGTGCTTACGTGGTGAATCACGCTGCTCAAACGCACCAGCTCCCCACTCCACCCCCTTCACCTTTTCACTGACTCGGAGCTTCGCTCGACTTGGAACAGCTCCTTAATGTCATAGTACGTGCCTGACTTGTTCATTTGCGAACACGCGCACATGTTCAGGCTCAAACAAAAGCCATGTAGTTAAAGCTGAAATCGGTCAGGACCCCATCTGGAATCGGTACAGTAACACACACTGGATTTGCATCATTACCTCACTTCTGGCAAGGAATGTCAGGGTTGGTAATGAGAGCGTAAGAGGCATGAACCATATGGGTGGGCTTGCACTGATGCTGTCTGGAAGAACAACTTGCTTTGCATTGCTATGTGGGAACAACGGCACGTCCTTTTACATCAGGCAACTGTATCGGACGGCCTGTTCCTTCTCGCTTATCATCAACATCCTGTCTGTCGGGCCTATTCAGATTAGGTTGAAAATGAGAATTTGCCTCTTAATGACATCTAAGCGATGGAGCTCAGTAATCAGTCTAGTCATGTGGTGCTGGAGTCAGTTCAGGTTTGGCATAACAGTTTCAGATCAGCACAAAGCCTGAGCAGAACAGTTCAGGTTTGGCGTAACAGTTTGTTGGCGCCGAACCTGTGACAGAAGTTGATCGAAGTTCCCACGTACTGCAATTTTATCGTTATTCAGTATCAGCCAAACTGGAGAGGTCCCAATTCAAATGCAACATAAATTATAATTTTTGGAATGCTGCAGCTCTCTCGAAGTCTCTCAACTAAAAGGCCCTTTTCTATCCTTGATGATAAATGCAGTTATTATGCACTGGTTAGTGATAAGATTGGAGGAGAAAAAATGTAGGGAATGTTGATGCTATGGTTTTGCTGAATAGATCCCAAGTTGCTCAGCAATCTTACGCCAGCGGATTGGAACGCTAGGCCCGGAATTTCTCTGTGCAGGGAATGTTCCGGCAGGAATCCCAGTAATCTAAAACAGAGTGTTTGGAGAACTGAAGAGCAGGACAGAAAGCCCTTCTGTGGGAGTTCTCAGGGAATGAGTTCGGAGCCAGTGTTTCAGATTCCAGACTCGAAGCTTCTCGGTAACCAGTTTTTCAGATGGAGCTTTGATCACTCATCTGATCATCTTGGATTTTCTCCTGTTTGGAGTCTTTTGCCAGACTCTTAAGCACGTTATATTTTCTACTTAACATAGAAGTACAGTGTAGTTGTAACTGCATAGAGAGACGGTGGCATCTTCATAATCTGTAACGAACACAAACATTTGGACAAGCCCTAATTTCAAAGTGGGACTAAACCCATATGTTTGCTGTGTTGCATGTCCAGCAGCAGAAGAACATGAGCAGAATGATCAATAGGTCCAACCCCCCCCACGAATCATCAGCAGTACTGAATTGTCCTCACACTCCCCAAAACCCCCCCCCCCATGCTCTGCGTGTCGGGGGCTCGCGCAGCCCCTTGCGTTCCCACCGTCGGCCCACACACACAATGACGGGAAGCGTGTGACGCGTGTCTTCGGCCGAGGCGCTGCCGGCCAGGAAGGATGGCGGAGCTGGAGGATCTGCGGCTGGGTCCTAGAGCCCTCCGGCGCCGTACGGGAGGCCTCAGCCTCATCTGCTGACGGGGAGACGTCGCGTCGGATCTCCAGGCTGACGATGGCTTTGCCACGTTGTTTGAAGAGGAATTGGTAACGTTTGAGAGGAAGTGACCGGCTTGCATCCTGTCTTTCTCTTGATGAATCCTTTAACGGAAACCTCTGTCTTTTTGTTTTAGGTTTGGTTTGGTTTTGTTTGGTTTTGAAGTCACGGGGTAGTAGTGTCACCAACTTGTTAACGTCATAGGCAGGCAACACCACAGTTGAATGGATGGGCTTACACAGCCAGACATCTGCAAGGGTCATTGTGCTCTTTTTGTGTGTGTGTGTGTGTGTGTGTGTGTGTGTGTGTGTGTGTGTGTGTGTGTGTGTGTGTGTGCACATGCACGTGTGTGTACATGTGTACTTTTGAATTTGTAGCTGAATCTCCCTCAGCAAATAAGAGAACACCACTGTTCAAGACACAAAACCTGCTTTCAGTGTGATTACAAAGAAGCAAGCACATGAGAGTGTGACGGCAATATGTATTAGGACTGAAGTGTGTGTGTGTTGGTCCAGGCGCAGACGAGAACACACACAGTAGGTAACAACGGAGCTCTGGAAGGGGGGGCGTGGCGGACCAAGAGGAACGTGGACTCAGTATTTGTGTAGAAGTAGTTGCAGTCATGTGGAATGTAGTGTTTTAATTAAGGCTTTTGGAGGGAGAATGAGAAGGGTAGGGGTAAGAGTGTGTGTGTGTGTGTGTGTGTGTGTGTGTGTGTGTGTGTGTGTGGTTAAACATGTGGGCAAGCATCATTGCTGTGAGCCTAATTAAAACCGCGTGCCTGTAACAGCTCTTTAATGAAGCCTGTCCAGGAGTGAGCATTTGGTGCTGGCTCATGCACACACTCATCCTTCTGCTCTGCAGCCACATCCATGTTAGGCTGGATCTCCAGCATCGGGCCTGGACACACAGGCATTCCATGCACATACAGTCCCATTAAAAAAAATCACACATTTGTTTTTGTAAATAGTTTTGGTAAATACTGTCACATGTGCCTCTATGCAGCTGATTCATTCCAGTTTTTTGCAGTTCTATGCCTTGTAAACCTTATGTCTCTGTCTCTTAGGAATGTGAACTGCCATGTGGTTGAACTGTAGCCTCGTCTAACCAGCTCGGTCTCTCTGTGTCTGTGTGTTGTAGGACGGTTCCCTGGGGAACATAGACGACCTGGCGCAGGAGTACTCGGAATACTATAGCACCTGCTTCAGTGACGTCAGCGAGCGCGTCGAGGAGCTGCGCAAGCGCCAGGTCTCCCAAGAGCTGGAGATGGTGAGCCCCGCCCCCAGCACAGCCCCGCCTCCTGGTCCGCCCCTCAGCCTGGCACCAGATGCTTCTGATATTCTCTCTCTCTCATATATATAAAATATAAATTCATAGCAAATGTCATCAGAATAGTTTATGACCACACACAAAGCCTAACCATATGTAAGTTTAAGTGTTATGGAAACAGAACTCCAAAACTATTGGTGTCAGGATTGATGGGTATTTGCATATTTTTCATTCCTTCAGTTTATCAGCACTTCTCATGTCAGTGCATCACTACCTACCACTCAACAGGATGAGTCTGATAAAACAACAACAACAAAACAACAGCAACAACAACGTTTTTGAGCGTTTTTTTGAGCGTTTTTTTGAGCGTTCTGTCCCCGTTGGTACTTGCTGATCTGTAAAGCTTTGCAGTGTGAACATTTTTATCTGGAAACCATTAACAAAATCAAGCACCTACCACTTAAACCTTGTTAAGCGCACATTGCCGTGTTTCTAGACTGTTCATGTTTTTCCCCCAGAGAACAGAATGCTTCATCCGTCAGGCCGGTTGACCTTGTTTGGAAATACTAGTTTAAAAACGGCATGATCCGTTCTCCACATGGATCCAGTCAAATGGAAAAAACACCCGTTCATCTGACCTAACGATGACGAGCACACTAAATCTTCACACTAAATCTTCAGGCCAAGCTCAATCTGCCTGCCTACCATCTTAATAGTGGTTTCGACCGTAAAACCACGCTTGGCGAACCCGACCTCGGCCTCCTGTCTGTCCAAGCTCCGGGAATATGGACAGGACAGGAAACCGCTGCATTTCCCCCTCAGTTCAGTTTCACAAAATGGAGAGAGGACTCCCTAAAACATTTAGCAAAATATAGAGTTGTCATGAAAGCTCTCCTCTCAGAATCTGTTTCTCTCTCTCCCACTCCACCTCTATCTCTCTCTCACGCTCTGTGTCTCTGTCCATATCTGTAGCTCTCTCTCTCTCTCTCTCTCTCTCTCTCTCACCCTCTCTCTCACTCTGTGGTTGGTGTGTCTGTGAGTGGGCCTTGTCACTGTGTCATCTGTATCCTGTGCACTTCGCTGTAGCTCCACCCACACTTTGTTGTGGCTGCACCCACACTTTGCTCATCTTCCCAGGCTTCCACACCCGGAACGCAGACTATTTGGGCCACCGTGGGAGGGGGGTGTTGCTAAGTTACCGGTGACTTTCTCAAAACATGCAGCTGGAGCTGTCATAGTCTAGCTGGAGGATACCCCCCCCCCCTCTTTTTTTTCTCAAGAGTATCAAAATTGTTTTTGTTTTTTAAAATGAAGTGTGAATGAAAGAAAACGTTCTTGTGCTTCTGCTGAGCCAGCGTGGAGGGGGGGTCATGGTAACTACGGTTACGCAACACGAGGTCACAGTGTTGTGGGGGTGGATGTTGTTTCTTTTTTCCCCCCAGTTGTTTTCAAGATTTTCATAGAGAACGAGGCATGTAAACACTGCATCAATACCCCTACATCTCCTATAATGGGATTCTGTTAGAAGCTCCGTACGCTGTCATGTCATTACTAGGATCTGTTGGAGCCTCTCCTCCAGTGTAGAGCTTCTAGTCATCACTGGTCCAACCTTGGTGTTAACCTTCTATATTCCTTCAATTTCTCTTGCCAGTCTTTGGTATTTTTCCAACATCCACAACTTAAAGATAGATGTTGTGTTGTTCTGGTTGAACCAGTTATTTGATTTGTATTTTCTTACCTAATGATCCTCATCATGTAGGACTTTGCTCAGGCTTTATCTTAGCTATGTTACTCCAGCAGCCAAACCACTTCCCGGTGAGCTGTGGTCCGTTCTTCAGGAACTCTGTTTTCCATGCTGACTCACTTAAAAGTGGCTTTTCCTGCTAATAGTAGAAACTTGAGATGGCAACCTACCAACACCAAAGGATCCCCAACCTCACCCCCGGCACCGGCGACAACACCAGGACGTGCTTCGAACCATGAACCATATGGTTCACGTCAGTAGCACAAACAAGTTCATTCTTTTCTGTTATTGATTTATGGACGGGTCGTCTGAGCCGGAGCCGAAGGCCGTGATGAGACCCTCTGCTCCTTCAAAGGCCGGATTAGTCCTAATCCGAGACTACAGAAACCCTTTGATAATCTCCAGCAACGTTGTTTACTTTTAAGTCTTATCGTGTGTCCAGAAGGCCTGCGACTATACCGGCGACGGCGAGCAGCCAGGGCTTGGCCTGAGCACAGAGTCGGAGACGTACGACGCCGGTGTATTTAACGTCTCTGGTTTGGGGCCACGTCGAGGATCCGCACCGGCCGCAGAGTAGCGAGAGCCGTGGCTAACGCTCGCCAACGCAGTTTGGAATCAGCCATGGGGATTTGCTGGGAATGTTTGGCGCTCTCCACAGTCTGAATACCCCCCCACCCCCTCCCTATCTCTCTTTTTCCTCAGATCTCTCTTTCTCTCTCATTCACTTATCCACTCGTTACTGTCGTTTTCCATCTTTCTGTTTGATTTACACTTGATGATTCACGACTGCAGACTCCATTCCATCTTAATTCTTCTTTTTTTGAGGACACTGCACATTTTTTTAGGTCTGCTGTGTAATGACGGATAATACAACTCTGCCCGTGCATTCAGTAAGAAGTCCCATGTTTCTATGTTTGACTTTTAATGAAGCAGTTATAATGCTATTTAAACAATAGTATTATACAGTGGCATTTATGAGGCTCTTCCGGCATGGTACTTTTATTTTGAAGAGGAGAGACGGCATATTGTGTATTAGTCTTATGCTGATACACAATAGGACTCCATCTGGGCCAGGAGCAGATGATTGCCTCCAAGCTGATTGGCTGTTTAAATGCCATGCTAACGGGTTGTTATTTCTACCTCCCGTCAAGAGGAGTGACCTTTTTCACTGGCTCCTCACAGCTGAGAGCTGAGAGTTCTCCTCTTCTCTCACTTTTTTCATTCTCCTCCTCGCCCTCATTTTCTCTACCTTCCCGTGACTTCTTTCCCTGAGGAACGTGACCCCCCCCCCCTCCACCAGAGGGCAGGAGCCATGCACCCCTGTCATATGGTCAGGGACGAGGTCATCGTAATTTCGTGCCAGAAGAGGATGAGCGCAGAGCATGTTTGGCTCACACGCCCTGGTGCCGACTGCCGGACTCTCCCTCACTCTGAGCGGCTCCGTCTGGCTCCCAGACGCGACCGGCTCTCAGTTCCCCAATTCCAGAGCAGCGGCGTTCTCAGGCGCGGTGCAGGGGAGCGAAGCTCGTTTCGATTCCTCACACACGGAAGGGTTTTCTCACAGCAAGTCCTGACACACGCCGCTGCTGTTTGGCTGCTGTTTTCCCATGCAACGACGCATCAGCTGCTCACCTGTGTCACACACACCTTTCCTTTCTTCTACTCTCTCTCTCTCTCTCTCTCTCTCTCTTTCTCTCTCTCTCTCTCTTTCGCACTAAGCCCATAAGGACCCGTCCTCTCACCATAGAGTGCTGTTTAGTCAGTTTCCATCACGCTCACATGCCCGGAGTAAATCAGACCTGTGGCTGTTATCAGACAGGCTGACCTCGGTCGGAGGTCGTCCGATCGTTGGCGGCAGAGACGACACGAGAAGCGAAGCCTCCCGTCTCATTTTTTCCGCTGTGGTTTGGGGTTTTTTTTTTTTCTCCTACACCCCTATGTTTACATCTCAGATGGCACAGTGGTAAAAGGTGCTGCAAGAAACATCACTGCAAAGAGGAAAGGTGTGATACATGAGGAAATCACAGACATCAGGCATTGAGTGGGCTGAGGGCACCAGGAAAGTACACTCAGTCACACTTCACGTGTGTGTGTGTGTGTGTGTGTGTGTGTGTAATGACTAGTCAGAAGGTCTGCATGCCCAGGTACTGCTGGCGCAGCAAACTATCCTGCTCTCCCACCTCCGCTCCCCCCAGGAACCACAACCACATCCACCCATGGCACCACCTTTCACCTTTCACCTGCAGCCGCTCTGTGTCCTGTTTTTACAGATGGTTACTGTGTGGGCGTGCGGGCGTGCAGACGCGCGCGTGTGTGTGTGTGTGTATGTGTGTGTGTGTGTGTGTACTGTCCAATAATCCCAGTGGTGCCAGTCTGAGTTTTTTTTTTCTCACTTTCTCTTTCGATTCCTGTCTTACAGTCTTTTCTAAGAGTCAGATAAATCCCCTGGTGCTTCTGCAGTGTTTCTTAAGAGTTTCACTTCTGTAAAACTCTTGTCACTTTTATTAGCTTGTGGAAGCCCTGAAACATATTTAGAATCTTCACAAGGGAGGACAAGCTTATATTTTTCATTTTTCTTTTTAAGGACATTTATTGCAGTTTTTAATAGTCACAGATAAGATCTCCCCCTGCATGCAACCTGATGGATGGGGTGTGTGTGTGTGTGTGTGTGTGTGTGTGTGTGTGTGTGGCTTGTCTTGCAACGCAGCTTTCATTTGGCTGAGGAGCGAGACCCAGTCATACCCATAGTCCTGCTCCTGCATCTGTCTCCCACCTCCACACACCTCCTGCTCCTCCCTCAGCAGGAGGCCGTAGAGGAGCACAGCCTCTCCCGAGTCAAACAAACATGCTGGTTCGTTCTGTCTGCACACCTGGGCCCAGTGGTGCATATGGAGACTGGATTATCTGTCTCTCCAATGAAACGCTGGTTTAGGGCAAGTTGAGCTCTTATTTTGCCAGGATCTCAGTTTGTTTACAGATTGTGTGTGTGTGTGTGTGAGAGAGAGTGAAAGAGAGAGTGTACCAGCATGCCTGTGCACTCTGTGTCACTGGGTGCAGGGAGGAACAGATCATCTTTGTGTGTGGATGTATGTTTTGGATGACACTGACAACAGTTGTATATAGACTTCCCTGTGTGTGTGTGTGTGTGTGTGTGTGTGTGTGTGTGTGTGTGTGTGTGTGTGTGTGTGTGTGTGTGTGTGTGTGTGTGCACGAGTGCCCAGCGGGCATGGCACTGATGCTGACTTGGCATAGTCTCTTCAGAACATGAACCTCTGTTTGTGTCGGTTAAGTGGGCTGGGGAGGAATGACAAGGCCAAAGTGTGTGTGTGTGTGTGTGTGTGTGTGTGTGTGTGTGTGTGTTAAAATTCCTCATATGGTCGTTCTGGCTACACATTTACAGCAAAGACTCTAATTTACTGCACAGAAGCCTCCAAGTTTTCCTGCCTCACACACACAACTGAGAGCAAAAGCAGATGAACAAAGTGGCATGGAGACAACACACACACACACGTGCGCACACACACACACACACATCCTGCCTTAAGAAGACTGTTGTTTCTTTTCTGGGAGTGAAATACTTTGTATGCTTAGCGACAGAAACTAGGTGGTGACTGCTTTGATAAGTGAGGCTCAGCGCTGATATTTTCCAGAGGCCTGGTCAGGATTTTTAACGCCAGTGGCAACCCACACATTCACACTCATGCACACTCCTACACACATAAACATACATTTATACTGTAACCCTCAGGCAGTGTGAGATTACATCCAGGTTGAGTTTGTAAGAACCTACTCTCTAAACAGCTTATCTGTGCAGCATGCCTCACACAGATCTGTCGGGACGGGGTGTTTGCAGATGATCCCTAAAGTCTCTATTCATGCAACCTACACAGCCTCACAAGTACACAGATCCAGAGAGCCTCTTTCTGCGGAGGAGTCGCACACGTTTACTGTACCGCTCCTGTTCCATCCATGTCCTCCACTGTGAGTCACCGAGGGCTGTGGTCTCCACGGAGAGACGCCTGTATCAGTCGAGACGTCCGTCTCCACGGCGGGGGTGTACGTTCCCGCCACACGGTGAGATCAGCAGTAACTCCCGAGGCATGGCTCTAATGACAGGGGGAAAGCACAACGCATCTGTGGTTGTTTAACACACGCTCACGCACAACACCAGAGTAAACAAGAACCTACACACACACACACACACACACACACATGCGCGCAGAGGCCCTGAACGCTCCCTATGTTTAGGAGTGTATTAGGAGTGCCCTAAACACGCACACAACCACACGACAGGGCAGGTCCATCCGGCTCATCCCCTGAGGGGCGTGGTCTGCTTTAGACAGGAGCGTGACCGCACACGTCTCTAACCTCTCCATGTCTGTGTCTTCCAGGATAAAGCGGAATTCGGATCCCTGCAGCTGCCCTCCGACGTCCAGGTGCGATACTCCGTCAGACTCATGAACCAAACCAACCGGCTTAAAGGAGCAGGTTTGATGACTGCAGTACTCTCTCTGTCCACAGGAGGCGCTGGGCTTCAGCAGTGAGGTGTCCACTCCAGAAACAGAGAGGAAGTAGGTGCACTCTGACATAAATAACGAAACACATCCAAACTGCTCACTCTTCACAGACAAACTTGTACAGCGTGCTGAACATGGGCCACTTAGCTCTTAATGAAACGGGGCCACATTTCTCAGTGACATTTACAATATCTGTATATTTTTGACCATCGCTTATATAGGCACATATGCAACCTTTATGGACATTATCCCTTCTCTTTCTCTCTCTCTGCCGTAAAAAAAACACACATATACACTGCGGGAAGCACCGTGTGTGTGTGTGTGTGTGTGTGTGTGTGTGTGTGTGTGAGAGATGACCACTCCTTCGCAGGGGACCCCCCCCCCCTTCCTTCCATTGTCTGCAAACATTTAAGATGGAGAGTGGGTGGGGGATCTGCGGCTGTGACTCGAGGGACACAGAACGAACAGGCGGAGAGCAAGGAAATTAGTCAGACGCTCGCAGGAATAGGTCACGGCCAGCGAGCTGTGGCTGACTGTACTGCGCAGTAACTCCACAATGATCTCATCCTCTTGCCACAAAGGTCAGACTGCTTAATCTGTGTTAGCAGTGTGCACTGGGATTGGCCGAGTTTCTGAACTGGTTCTGCGTGGCCGTCCACCACCCTGGAGCGTTTAACATGTTTATGTCTGATCCACTTAACCAAGGCCATCAGTAGCATCTGGACATCAGAGCCAGGTGTGTGAGATTAGAGTTGGAGCTGTACTCTACAGTGCACTGGATCTCCAGACGGGACTCCACCCCCCCCCCCCCACGCCATATCACTAACAGATGGAGATTTGGATGATACTATTCCCTTTGAGGGTTACGTTATGGTATGGATGGATCTCCACTCGCTGCCGGCATCACAGTGAAGGGCTCGGTGGGAGAGTGTGGAGGTGCTGGAGAGAGTGGAGGTACTGGAGGTGATGGAGGGAGTGGAGGTGTGTGTGTGTGTGTGTGGAGGGAGTGGAGGTGTGTGTGTGTGTGTGTGTGTGTGTGTGTATGTGTGTGTGTGTGTGTGTGTATGTGTGTGTGTGTGT
>JAOXYF010000005.1:4218944-4234681 GCA_028565775.1 Sternarchorhynchus goeldii
CTCACATACATATACTTAGCATGTTTACTCCACATGAATGGCACTATAAGATGTGGATCTGTTCTAGTGTTTGGGTATCTACAGTGGAATGTAGCCCTCGTCTGTGGAAAGCAAACCAAACATTATTTCCCACCTTAGTCAGAAAAGCATAGCTCACACTGAGGTGTACCTCATCCGCTATCTCTGTGCAGAAAGAACCATTCATACGTTTATGAAATCAGACATTTTCATCAAGAAAGTATTGTGATTTGCATTCCTCTAACCTTCTTTTATGCAAAAAGACCTTCAATCAAATGTGATAAATGTGATTCAAGAGTTTATACAGTTTAAGTTATCTGCCATGCTATCTAAGTTAATACTCTTCACTTAATGCATTAGATCTAAATATGAGTGTGGAGCATTAAATATGTATGGGAAGTGTTCAAGGGCTAAAGGGCAAATTTGAGAAATTGGACATTGTGTGGTGTTCCTAGTTCGCATCCATTATTGTGTAGTCCTGCATTTAGATCCAGTCCAGACATGCTTGATGCAGATGTTAGACTGGGACATCCTCCACGTTCTCCAGTCCAAAGACAGTGGAGAGGAAAAACAGAGCCCTCCTCTTCCTATTAAAAGAGAGATTCGGGCCTGAAGACGTCTACACCAGAGGCTGTTACACTGGGTTCAGGGCAAGGACGTGGATGATGTGGGTTGGGGGAAGGAATGTCACTGTGGTCCAACCAGATCAGTAGGATGTTATGAGAAGAGCAAGGGGAGTGAGTGCAAGTTTTCTGAAGGTTAACCTTTACCACGCCAAATTCCACAGCTGCTCCTAGACTTTAGGCCAACGTAGAATGGCAGCAACAGGTCAGTTGATGACTTGTCCGGTGAGTCATGGTCATTTTTCATTACAAAAAGTTGCAAAAGCACTTAGAAAATGGTATAATTGGCCACAATGATCTGCGTTTGTGCAAGCAAGTACTATGTGTCAGTTCCTTGGCTTTTAGATGAGCAGGGATTAGAGCCTATGGTGATGCTAGATAACATTAGTTGCTCGAATGCATACAGAAATGGAATTTCAGATTATGTAATACTCACAAGCGAGGCTTTAGGGAAAACAGCCACCAGCCGTGATTACGCTTAGATCATTGCTGGCTAGTCTTGGCAAGACCGCACCCTCCATTACTCTATGCTGTTGCACGGTTACCAGTAACCTTCTTCCATGAGACACGATCAGTATCACCAAGGAGATAACGTGGAAAGTACTATGTGGCCTATTATTTTGGCTAGTATCGCTTTCCATTGGATAAAGGGAGGGAAATTCATTTGTTCTTCCCTTCCAATGGAAACTGGGCTTGTTGGTGTTCTTTAAGGCCCAACTTTGGAAACATTCTCAGGTCCTGGAATAGCCATTCTACCATGTGGCCATTGCCACAGTTGTTTGTTTGCTTGCTTGTTTGTCTGTTCATTTGCTTGTTTTATGATGTTTAAGTGCAACTTGCTTCTGTTGTTATTGGCTGCACTATTTTTGGACACAGATGGAATGAGCTGTAGATTATCAGATAACTATCAGACACTAATTATCAGACACTAAGAGTGGTCACTTGTAACAACACGCACTAATAGCAGGGAGAAAGGAGAAGTGAAGAGAAATGATTAAAACTAAGTTGTTATATTATGTAAGACTGACTTTGCAAATATGTGCATGTATTTCTGTGCCAAAAGCAGCACATTTGAACTAAGAAAGACACTGAATGTTTTAAAAAGAATTATTGCAATAACAGGAATTTGTTCTGTGTTTTTACAGAGTAAAAGTATAAAGTGTAAACACATGCTTACAAGTAAATACACTCACTGATGGAATGCCTTGGGTGAGCATACTAGGTGAAATACTGGGTGAAATAGTTTTGCTTCACTGTTATTCCACTGAAGACTGAACTTAGGAAATAAAGTGCAATGATCCTTAGCATCGCACTGTTATTAAGGGTCGCAGCCTGTGTAGCAATTTGTGTCTTTCTTTGTTCTTTTTTATTCTCGGGTTTGGTTCACATGTAATCTGCTTTATCTCACATACTAGTGCACAAGCGTCCTGTTAGACAGTCCACTGACTCCATCAGAACTTGGGGAGTTTTACGCAACTGGAAACAATTGAATAAATGGCAGTGCGTGTACAGATACTTTTCCTATCCAAGTTTGAAGATGCTGCCATTTTGAACTGTTCAAATAAGGTATATTAGGGCCTGGTTAGGTCTAGGTTAGCTCCAGGTTAGATCCTGGTTAGGTCCAGGTTAGGTGTAGGTTAGGTCTAGGTTAGGTCCAGGTTAGGTGTAGGTTAGGTCTAGGTTAGGTCCTGGTTAGCTACAGGTTAGGTCTTGTAGTCATGCTATTCACACCAAATTCAGACGCACTCATCTGCATACAGCAGGAAATTCAGATTCTTTAGATCAGGAAATGTTTTTTTTTTTATGTTCAGCTTTTGAGATTCATCGAGTTTGTGTCCACTGTAGTCTCAGATTACTGAGGCTGATAGGAGCAGAATATGATGTGGTCCACCTCAAGGTTCAACAGGTATGTGTAGTGTATTTTTCTATGAGGCTGTAAAGAATGGGTATTTGAGTTTTTCTTCACGTCATCTCGAATACTTCTGGATCTTCCCTCTATTTTTGGCATAATTCCATTGTGTTTGGAAAACTGGGATCATCGGATTTCTGAAATTCAGATCACATTTTGTTCCCTGTTCTGATGTTCAATGTGGACATTAACTTACGCTCTTGGCCGGTGTCTGAATGATTACATGAATGAACAGGTTTACGGGTGCTCCTCATAAAGTTATTGATGGTAGTGCCTTAGCTCAGTCTGGACGGAGGGCTACTTTTGACTATACCATATGTTAGGGGTTGGGGGGGTGGGCGTATCAGTTGTCTCTTCTTGAATGCTAGTTAGGAATAAGTCCAAGTTGGCATATGCTTCTGTTTAGCAAGACTATAATTCCTCATAGGAAATAGAACACTAAAAACAATTGCTAAAAACAATTATGAAGAAGGCACAATCAGGACACTCAGGACACTCAGGACCACTGGTACTGAGCCATCACCAGATAAGAGGACTCTGCAGAAGGTGAACCCCAACAAGGCCACCGGACCTGACAGAGTACCAGGGTGGGTACTGAGGCACTGTGCAGGGGAGCTGACAGAAGTGCTTACGGACCTGTTTAACATCTCCCTGCAGCGGGACTCCGTCCCCCCATGCTGCAAGTCAGCAACTATCATCCCTGTGCCAAAACAAATCAGTCATCAGGTCTTTTAATGACTATTGACCAGTGGCCTTCACTGGTGAAGTGCTTTGTGCGCATTGTCCTGGGACACTTAATGAAGAGCATCCCCCCCTTCTTGGACCAGCACCAGTTTGCCTACAGGGCAAACAGGTCAGCTAAGGACACAGTGTGTCTGGGCCTCTTCACTGCTCTGAATGTTCATCACTGTAAATCGATTGCAGCTCCGCCTTCAACCTCCTGGGCCTCATCAAACACCTGGGCAGCTGGGTACATGACTTCCTCACCAGCCAACCACAGATTTGTCTCCCCATGTGTGCATGGGGAGACAAATCTCCTCCAGGATCACCCTGTACAGTGGTGCACCACAGGGCTGTGTGCTGAGCCCCTTCCTCTTCTCCCTTTACACACTAGACTGCAGACCTATCCATGAGGCCAACACCACCATAAACTTTGCAGACAACACCATGATAGTAGTCCGGATCAAGTCTAATGACAAAGCCTGGAGCCGCTAGAACAACCTGATCCTCACTGCAGCTAAGACAAAGGAGATGATCCTGGACTTTAGGAGGAGAGTCCATCTCCCTATTATTATCAATGGCGAGACAGTGGATATCATGAAGCGCTTCAAGTACCTCAGACACAACATCAGTCATGACCTGACCTGACCTGGACCATCAACACCACGGCGACAGACAAGAAAGGACTCCAGAGACTTTATTTCCTGAGGTGGTTGAAGAGGGTATGACTTCCAAAACAGCTGTTGGTGAACTTCTACAGTGAGCATCTCAGTATGGTTCTCTAGCAGCAGTGCAGAGAGCAGGAAAGCTTTCCAACACATCATCAAGACTGCTGCGAGGATCACTGGCACCCAGTCCCCCAGACTGAAGGACATTCATCAGACCCGCTGCATCAAGAGGGTCAACAGGATCATTACGAACAGCACACATTCCAGACACTGCTTCTTCACCCCCCCGCCCCGCGTTCAGGAAGGCGTTTCATGATCCTAAATTCACACTGAAATGAGGCTGAAAAACAGCTTCTACCACAGAGCTGTTTCCCTGCTGAACACTTCTGAAGCCCCCACCCCACACACACTTCTTTTATTACTGTACATTTATTGTTATATTGCATTATTTATTATTGCAGACTTTCGGCTCCTGAAGTTCTGCACCAACAGAATATTATTGTTTTGCAATGACAATATAGATAAAGTCTCTATTCTTGGCATTTTAGATCACAAAGAATGTGTAACTGTGTGAATGTGTAACTGTGTGAATATGTAACTGTGTGAATGCGTAACTGTGAATGTGGGATGGTTGGGAAAAGTGTCTTATAATTGCCTCTACCTTTAAGAAGGGGAGGAGGGAGAGAAAATGTGGGTAGGGGGGAGAAATGAGAGTGTCTTGAGTGTATTTAAAGGTGTGGTTGGGTGGAGCAGTTCTGTGGGTCCAGGCCTGTGCAGAAACGTCACAGCACTATTTATACCCCTCACCATGCGACCCAAATGACGGGGTTCTAGAAGGTTTACATGCGCAAGCACGTGTGTATGACATGTCGGCCGCAGGTCGCCGTGTGTATCCAGCGTGGAATGGGTGCGCTGGTGCACTGGTTCACCTCGGACATGCGTGTGCGCTCGCGCAAAGCCTGCGTTCCTTGAAAGCGTTCCGAGCACTCCAAACCACACACCACAGAGCCGAGAGGAACACTGACGCGCAAGCCTGCTCTCACGGCTGGCTCTGCTGGCCCCGTTTAGCTCCAGTCGTTCTGAAAAAAGCAAGAAAAACAAAAGAACACGGTCTTCATTTGAGAAAGTCTCTGCTGACATTCCAGGGTGTCACGTTTAGAAAGGTCTCAAACTCGTTTGTTGCTTGAAGTGGAGATCCATCAGAATTTGAGACACAGCCACTGGCATTTCTTGGTACTGAGGGTGTATTTGGTATTTGATTTCCAACCCCTCAAAAACCACTAAATCAACATATAACACTGTTAGAGAGGCAGTGCTGGATGCTCTGCGACCTCAACGGACAGGAAACCCCCCCTCATAGGCGTTAATATGAACCGGGGTTAGAGTGCAGCAGGGCTCATGGGGAGGGGCATTGTGTGTGTGTGTGTGTGTGTGTGTGTGTGTGTGTGTGTGTGTGTGTGTGTGTGTGTGTGTGTGTGTGGGAAGGGGGGTCACTGGTGAGGTAGAAGGATGCAGCAAAGCTAAAGCTGTTGGAAGGATTTACATAGGAGGACAAGCCTCTGAGTGTGTTTCACTTAGCTAACAAATGCCCCAGTCCCTCTTCTCTCACACTGTCTAGGTTGAATGAATGACTTAAGGCAATGTGTACGGCTGTCTGTGGCCACCGGTGGCTGAATTTAGGGCAAACCATAATGAAAGATGGCTGTAATCAAAATGAAACATAGTGACTCATGCATACATGTGTGTATGTGGGCATGTGGGTGGGTATGTGTTTGTGTGTATATGTGGGCATGTATATGTGTGTGTATGAGTGTGTGTGGGTGCGTGTTTGTGTGTATGTGGACTTTACCTCACGCCACAGTCTTTATGATGATAGCAGTGCAGTGTGAGTAATGCTAAAGACCTCGATGGCCTCCCCACCCCCCCCCCCCCACACACACACACACTCAGAAACACACATTCAGAAACGCACACAGAACGCAGACGTCATCTGCGGAAAAGGGCTCCAGCAGTGCTGAATCAGCCGAAATGAGCCTCTGTGGAGGAGACATTCCACTGTAGTGGACAGTAGGCCCTCTGGGTGCTGAAGTGAACATTTATAGGTTCATCTCTATAAGATGCGAAGTCACTGTACCTACCTGAAATGCTTCTCTGGTGCTGGTTGGTAAGGCTGGTAGTGCTCTTGGGAGGTTACTGCTGAGTTTACTGCTGTTTTGTGATGTGTAAAGTGCTGTGAAACTTCAGTTTGCCATGTTCTTAAATCTAAATCCTTTAAAAAAAAAACACAACACACTCAACTGCACAAAGCTGGCAAACATTCATTGCACATGAGGAATTTTTTTCTATGAGATATTTTGTAAATACTGAGTTTTGTTTCGAGGTGACTCAACAAAGTGATGGAATAGTGTGTGTGTGTGTGTGTGTGTGTAGTAGGTTGCGTAGGAACAGTACTGATGGAACCCAAGTCCTTATGCAGTGTTATGTAACAATTCAGAGTAGCAGTACATGAATGTGTATAGGTGTGTGTGTTCGTGCGCATGTGTGTGTGTAATTTTGTTTAAATTGTGCACTAGAAAGTGTCTCAAAATGCTTCATGTAGCGGCACAATAAATCATGTTTTGAATTATACAGTTAGAGTGATTACCCCTCTTCCCTCATCTCTCCCCCTCTCTCTTTTTCACTCTCTCTCTCCCTCTCTCTTCCTTGTATTCCTTTCCTCTCTTTTCCTTGTTTTAACCACACACAGACACTGAGGGCACCTTTACTGGGCTGTTTGTGAACCACTGACCAGTGCCACAGTTTCTTTAGTGCTGTATTACATTTAAATATGAAAATATATTTAAATAGGAAAAAATACTGAAAAGTGGCAATCTTCAGCTTTAATTCAAGGCTAGCTGTAACTGAGCCGTTAGCTGCTCATGTTGATTCTTGGTCTTGTATGTGTAATCGTTGGTTTGCGAGCAAGACCCTTGAAATTCACATCCCTCTGTCACATCCCCTACAGGACCTGAACAGTGGAAAGGATCTGAACAGTTGGACTGAAAAGTTGGAAGGTTCGAAAAGGGTGTTGGGGGGGTGTTGTCCAGGACAGTCGACTTTTAGCCTTGCTGAGTGGTGCTTCCTGCACTAAAACATCTGGTAATGTCTGTGGGTCGCAAGTTCCAGGCACTCGTTAAGAGTTCTGGCAAAGGATTTACAACAAAGTCCTAAACGTGGCGGTTTTATTTAAAATCAAGTTAATATTCCCAACATCGGACTGTGCCTGCAATTATCACAGGGTTAAACGAATGTTGATGCAACATATGATGCCTGGAATTACAGGGCAAGGGTTACATTTCAACACCAGAATCACTGTTTCACTTCAAGTCCGATGTGCTGAAGCAGAAGACAAGAAGAGGACAAGTGTTACCTGGTCGTATATGGAGCACCAAGGGTGTGGATTGGACCGCATCTCAAACGCTTGCTTCAGTTTTTCTCAGGCCACAGTTACACTTCTTAGGAAGGGAGATATTTATTATCGGCACGCGAGAAAAAAAAAAAAAAAACCTCACCCTGAGTCAACACGGACATCTGGAGCTGAGGATGAGCTCCCATTTGTGTGGGGTGAGGGGAGGGGGGCGGCCTGGCTGGGTCGGTTTTTGCGACCGTCCTGCAGTTTCAGTGAATGAGAAAGACGGAGCATGTTTGAGGATTGTTAAGCTCGTGCTTATCGGGATTAGTCTACCACACATACACAGATGAATCACCAAACTGGGATGAGTGAAAACGTCCGAGGGGATTAGTGCACAGCTTCGGTGCATCGGGGAAAGGGTACAGTGAAGCATTGTGGGTACACATCAGCGCGTCGCTCAGGTCTGGACCGGCCCAGTGAGGCTCCTGAAGTCTAGATTCCATTTTCCTCATTAGAATCCAACCGGACAATTTTCCATATTGCCACTAGGCTGGAATGTATGTGTTCATGGGACCATCCCATGTGTGTGCATTACGTCTCCTACTGCTTCCATTCGCTCTGCAGATTTTTCTCATTGGTCACTGGCTAAATCAGACACGTTTTTGGATGGGACGGAGAGACAAGTCAGATTGAAACAGAATTTTATCGTCCCGGCGGGCAGCGCATCCGTGAAACGGAGCACTTCTTCCCGGTGGAATATTCCATAGGCTCATGTGACCCTCGTTTCATTTGCTCTCAGTAACGGTCGCCCGGCGCAACTGGATAAAGGAGGAAATACGAGGCACATGTGCAACACACATGTTGCGAGTGCTCTGTTTGAAACATAGGGAGTGGTGTGTGTGTGTGTGTGTGTGTGTGTGAGTCTGGTGTGTATGTGTGTGGTGTGGGTGGGTCCTTGTGGGGATGTGTGTGTGTGTGTGTGTGTGTGTGTGTGTGTGTGTGTGTGTGTGTGTGTGTGTCTGTGTGGTGTGGTGTGTATGTGTGTGGTGTGGGTGGGTCCCTGTGGGGATATGTGTATGTGTGTGAGTGTGTGTGTGTGTGTGTCTTTCAAGATAGAAACACTTGATATTATTCCTTGTTTTGTCTCACGACCCCCGTGCAATTCAGTTGGTAGACTCCCACATCTCCAAATGTGCCTGTCTTTGGACCAGACCACTCTGCACCGAAGGACAAAACAGGGGTTCGTTGTGGGCAGCCCTTGTAGTGTGTGCCAAGCTGGGGCTCCATTAGAGGAGTATTTACATTTGAGACGAGCAAGCACTCGCCAAGGCTTTGCGTCAGACCATCACACATCATATAATTACAGAGCCCCCATCTGTTTGATTCCATGTATGTTGCCCACACACACACTCAAGTATAAGACACATTTACATAAGCACTGAACTTGCTGATGTTAACAGGATACTTAACCCCCCCAGAAGATTTCTATATATGACTAGTTCCTATATTTGAAATGCATGATGAGTAATCTGTGAAGTAATTGTGACCTCTTTGTGTAGTCTGGCTCTATACAACCAACTTGATGGACTTGACTAGCATACAACTGACTATTTTTAAAATCGTGAAAAAGTTCTGTTTAGCAACACACCCAGTGGAGTTCTGGCTTATTTTGTATTGTGTTCATAAAGTACTTACACCCACTTTAAACCAAATGTCTCAGAAGGCCCTGTACTCTTGACTCCCACAGCATCAGTTTAAAGTCTGACTTGACTTTGTGGGACAAAGAAAAGGAGAGTTTTCACCATCCCTGACCAGTCCACCTGCTCTAACAGACCGACAACAGCACAGCTGATCCCAGGTCAGAGTCATCTGCCCTTTACAGCTGATCTAAGATCAGCTGCTCATCACACCGAGGGTGCAGAAGGCAGAGGGATATGCATTGAGAAATTTAATGAGCCATTAAATCAGTTTATCACTGCTACAACAAGTAATGTGGGTTTAAAGCCCAATTATCATGACCGTTGAGCGCGTTCAATTACACTATATAACAGATGTCAGGCTGCTATATTTATTTATAGACAAAAGCCCTGCCATTAAAAACTATCCTAGATAAGCTATCAAGATGCCAAGATGTCTTGTACGTGAATCACGAGAAACCACATGTAAGCAACTTCAAACATGGAAAAGAGAGAAGCGAAAGTCTAATTTTTATTAAAGGCTTTAACTATGTACCAGTGGCTCACTACGCATAGGAACATAACATTTAAACAGTGTTGATGAGATCTGCTCAAAGACATGTTAAAAGGGCATTACTTTTACAGGTTTTGGCAGTGAGGGTAAGGAAGCGTAAAAGCAGCTGTTTTGAAGGGACGTGCGAGACGTTCCTCGGACGCTCTGTCCAGGGATTTGTAATTGAGCTGCATGTTTTGATAGCTGAACGGGGCTCTGCGCTTCTGTTTGGCTCAGTGATTGGAAAATGGACAAATCAGTTGTTATAGGTTTCAGTCTAAACACTTCTGTTATGATGGATAAACACTTGGACACAGTGTATGTGTGTGTGTGTGTGTGCATGTGTGTGTGTGTGTGCATGCACATGTGTGTATTTGTGTGTGTGTGTGTGCATGCACATGTGTGTATTTGTGTGTGTGTGTGTGTGTGTGTGTGTGTGTGTGCATGCACATGTGTGTATTTGTGTGTGTGTGTGTGTGTGTTTGTGTACATGGGTATGTATGTGTTCATGCCTGTGTTTGTCTGTGTCTGTGTGTTTAATTGCTTGCATAAAGGCCTATATTGCATGCAAGGTACAAATCTTAAGGGTGAAGGTTAAAGTATTCAGATGTGTGTGTGACACACATGCATTCATTCATGGTACTTTAGGTGTGGATTCCTGTCTGAAGGCCCCTGCAGTGCATTAGACAGATAATAACACACTATAATAACACACTCTGCTATTTATTGTCAATAGACTGGCTGAAGTTAAAAAGTAACTGCTGATGAAACCATCTGTGTTACTGTTTGAGCTCTGTTGCTTAGTACACACCCACATACACACACACACACACACACACACACACAAAGAGAATGAGTGATAGAAGTTTTAATACTCTGCAGTATGATCGTAAAACACAGTAATTGTTCTCACTGTTCTTCCAGTGCTTGAGTGAGCTTATGTTCTCTCTCCTTCTGGGTCTCAAACCTCACATCTGATGTTTGTTACACTATTTTGTTCTGTCGTGTGGTTTGTGCATATCAGAGGCATGCCCTGTGTGTGTGTGTGTGTGTGTGTGTGTGTGCGTGCGTGTAAACTAGATAACTGATGATGAAAGCAGAAGTATCGGAAGAGCACCCAACGCCCCCATCCGGGGTAGATCTGTCCCTGATGTCAGAAAAATTGCAACCAGCTGGCCATGTTCAGATATTATTCAACATTTTTTCCAGGTTGAGCTTTTGCAAGTGTTTGTGTGTGTTTGCCTTCAAATGGTTCTATCCTATGCAGTTTGGGTTTGCTGTAGTTACCACCCAGTGTTAGGGATGCTGACCTGCAGCTATGCACCTCTGGACCTCTGCTCACGTGACCGCATTACCACCGTGTGTCTTAGATGCTCACCTGCCCTGCCGAGATTGGACGAGAGGGCTGCTTCTTGTCACGAGCGCTTCCTTGTTTGGTCCAGGTGTTTCCACTCGCAGGGCTGACTGGGGCATCTACGTCTCTCTGGGAAGGTAGGAGGCTGTGATGGGAGTAGCAGACTGTTATCTGGACTCTGCAATTTAACTACAAATGCTGCTGTTCTGAAGGAAGTATAGACGAGAGAGAGAGAGAGAGAGAGAGAGAGATATAAAGAGAAAGAGAGAAACAGAGACTGGTAGGAGGACAGAGATAATCTTAGTAATTAGCCAGTTTAGGTAACGGTTGTCCTGTCTGGTGATTATTTTCCTCTCTTCCTCAGATTATGGCTGCTTTGTCTATTCTGTCTGTTGCTCAAGCTTCCCAGTATGGAAATGTCTGGAATGACAGTTTAGCTCCACCCACTTGCTCTGAACCGGTGGACCCTCGGCAGAACGCGTGTCTAAACGGCAGACAGACTGAGACACGGTTAATGGCCAAACGCCTCTAGGGATGTTGGCTTGCTCAAAAAGGACGGTTACATGAACCAGTGTTTGTTAGGTCTGGACCTAAAGCATATTTTTACATTTACATTTATTCGTTTGGCAGGTGAAATGTTTCATAGATTCAATTTGATAAAGTTGATTAAATTAGATTCGTTTCGTCGTCTCTTGCTTCCCATCTCTCTCTTCCTCTGAGCCTCTTATTATTGCTTGTTTTTCTGTGGAACTTTCATTTGTTTGTTTGTTTTATTGTTTCTTTTTTTTGTTACTTTCTTTCCTTTTTCCCTTTGTTCACTTTGATGTACCAAGCCTGTACCATGTTTGGTTTGATGTCCTCTGTTTGGCTAACTGCCTGTACCACAAGCTTACCTTTATGGTCTCGTGGATGTACTACCACTTTCTTTGCTTAAACCAGGGCACAAAAACTGGGAGATCAGCTCACTAGGACCAACCTAGAAAAAACTGACCAATCAACACCAGGAGGTTGTTTTCATGGTACACATATTTTCCCGATAGGATAATCGCAGCATGCCGGATGACCCAGTAAACCTCACTGTCAACTCTGCTGGCTTGCACACACACACACACACACACGTGTAGTTTTTCACTGATTTGTCAAGCTCGCAGAGCATTATTTCTGATTTGCACAACATATAGTTACGAAGTTCACATTCCAGGTAACAATATACATACCAGTTCAAGTTAGCACACAGTGTAGTGCAATGGACTCACTGTAAGCCTTATTAATAAAGACAATATTTACTAAAATAAAGTGATTTACCAGTACAGGAAGCAGAATCGGTTTCTTGGTGTTTTGTGGTCTGTGTTCTTGCTTATTCGAGGACACTGAAAACTGGGAGTCATCACTCCAGGGTGTTTCCAAAACACGTTGAGCCTTTACTTAACCACACACACACACACACATTCACACACATACACAAACGCATTATCTCACTCTAAACGCTGTCTGTGTTTGGCATGTAAGATCGCTGGGCTAAGACATCTCTTGGAACGCAACTGTGATGACTTGCTGTTGCCCTCGGAAACGCTCTCCGCCTTCTCCCTGCACATTCTTTCCTGGCAGCTGCGTGCAAAGCAATCGAACAAGCTCCGCCCCCTCTGAGCCTCTGCTACATCGCGGCAGCCTGAACTCGCAGAGGAACTTGACAGGGCAACGGTTTCTCGTACAACAAAACGTTTTCATTACTTTCGAAAAAGGAAAGCAGCTTTGGCCAAAGTTCTGGTGGAGGGTGGTTGTGGCAGACCTATAGAATAACAGCTGAGGGTGGAGTCACCCCTCTACCCCACCATCCATAAACAAACACACCCATCATCCCACCAATGGTTTCAACCGAAGGGGCTTAATGCCCTACCACGCCTACATGCTAAATCAGGCGCTTCAGTGATGTTCAACCACATACTGCCAGTAGCACTTTACAGCCTCATGCAGGGTATATGGAATATATACAAACACATACGGCCAACGTAAACCTGTTACCGAGGAGGGCGTGTTCATCCACTTCGGCTAGTCTTCGCGGGGCTGGTGACGTACGCCAGGAGGAACCTCACCACCATACGTCCAGAGAATAACCGCTGCCCTCCTTAATTTAGCTCTGTATCTACTTCAGCAGGTGTGTGCAAATATCTAAATGACACAAGCAGAGTGTGTGTGTGTGTCTTTCTCTCCAACACAGACACATGCACAAACACATACTTTCTGCTACCACACGTGCTGACATTTGTCTTTTTAAAGAAAACACCTTTCTCCCATTAAAACAGAGCCCCCCTCTCTATTGGTTGTGCCACGATGGACAGTTTGTTTTCTGGTCATATACATTCAGACACCTCTGGAACCGAGGCCTTACTGAATGTTCTTGGAGAAAATTACTGTGGCTCTGAGGCTTATGGGACTTTATTCCTGCGGTTATGTTTCTAGAACCTTCCGTTTCCCTCTGTTCAGTCCTTGTTATGAAATAACCTGCTGTTTGGCTTAGTGTCGAGAGTCTGCTTCAGTGTAAAAGAACGTCCAACTGCAGTTACTCTTTTCAACGTAGCCACTTGTAAAAGGACAAACTAGAGTGGATCTCAGTCAGTCTCACAAGCCCTTCTCCATCTAAAAGAAGCTTATTTTAGTATTTTTATGTCTTTAGATTTCCTGGCACAATGAAGCTTTCATGTGTTAAACATACGGTATAGAAACAAAAACATTAATAGTAATAATCCCAGACTCCAGAATCTCCTTAGCAGATGTGACCTTAATCAGATATAGGTTGCGGATTAAAGTTCAACGAGTGTGGACATGGCTTGGAAATGTCCATAACTCTAACTACCTAGCTATAGGGTAAGTCAGTGTTACATTAATTGTATAATTACTTATTCATTAATTATATAATACTTTTCATTACTTAGGCTGGTATTGTTTTTAAAATATATGCAAACTTACTTCTAAAATATACAGTTTATTAAGAACAACCTTTTCCAGTGTCTAGCAGTAGTCTGCACAATACAGAGGGAATCCACGTTCCTTGGTTGAACTGTTCCATATTATACATAATGACATGAGATAAATTCAGAAAACATTTGAATTCATTGCACAAAAATGTATTATGAACAGTTGTAAAAATTGTTGACCAGTGTATTGAAGGACTTGATTAACTGGGCCAGGTGTGCTTGGGTAGGACTGGGGCAAAAATCTGCAGGATGGTAAAATGGTTTAGGTTGTTAGCTGTGATTTTTCATGTCTGTAGCACCTGTCCCAGAACATCCAAGAAAGCTTGCGTTGATCCAGAAGTCAGAATGGAGTGCCTTGGTCTTAAAGTGCTCCCCAGTGAGTGGACTGGACACGTCTCTTCGTAGGGAAGCTTCCAGAAAAATTCAGGTTGCGCCTAGGGAAATAATACAGGTCAGTCCAAAACACCCACTTGCTTTGTTCTCCGCAGCACCTAGCAGATGGCCGATCCTGGGTGGATTTCTGAGCCATCACTGAGTATTTCTGGCTTGCCTCATCTCAAAGCTATACTTAGGGAGGTTACCAATTTCATAACTTAAATTAAATGCCGCATGCCGAAAGTATATGTTTATGAAATTCCAACGCAAAGAACAGCATTCTTCACTGCAGGAATATTCCCTAACCAAAGGGGATTGTTAGCTTTGATCCATATTGTACATCTGCAGAAGCCCAATTTTTTTTAAAAGCCAGAAAGCACTAAAGTTTTGATTGGACGTCTATACCAGCAAGAACATTCCGAGAGCTTTTTTGTTTTAGCCATTGTTACTATTCAGAGTTACACCATCGGCACTCCATGTAGCCATGACTACGCTTTCCGTTAGGCTTCCTGTTACGCTTTCAGTTATGCTTCTGAAATGTAATCATTTCAGTCAGGAGGAAAAAACAATCCATCAACATAGAAACAGTTATCAAAATAAAATTTGCTTTGTTTCATTCTGGAATAGCTAACTAAGCAACTAAATAAATACATAAAATCAAACTTCAATGCTGGAAGGCTGTATTACTTCTGCGTCTCCAAGCACTTTAGTTTTCTGGTCTGGTCCTGGTGGATCGAGGTCTACCTTGACCTCGCAAAGTCAAACCAGTCAAGGGGGGGAGGACTGATGAAAGCCATGCCACTTCCCACTCAAATGGGCTGTGGGCCAGTGGTGTATTGGGTCCTGAGGGGCATTTTGGATCCTTTGATGAATCACGAAGTGAGAGCAAGTGGCTGTGGGCACGAGGACACTGAGGGTGTTTAAGGACAGGAGATGGCTGACTCTGGCCTGGACGTCGAAGCGTGGGTGTCACTCAGAAATGAAGCACCACTACTGCGGAGGGGAAAAGTTTTTTTAATGCATATCAGGCACTTATTGGGACTCACTCAGTTCTGTGGTGAAATTGTACTGAATCCAGAAATTACTAAGAAATTATAATATTTAAGCCAGTTTTCCAGTCAGGAAACCTAGCCTTGGTTTTAGCTTTAACAAGTTAACACACGCAGTAGACAAGTTGGACGTTAAAACGTAAACCAAGTAGAGCTTAGCGGAATCTGACAAATGTTGTTCTGCCAAAACCGTATAGGTTTGGGGTATCAGTGGGCTGCATCTGATTATAGGTAAAGCATGCTCTATGAGTGATTATGGGTAAAGCATGCTCTATGAGTGATTATAGGTAAAGCATGCTCTATGAGTGATTATGGGAAAAGCATGCTCTATGAGTGATTATAGGTAAAGCATGCTCTATGAGTGATTATAGGTAAAGCATGCTCTATGAGTGATTATGGGTAAAACATGCTCTATGAGTGATTTAT
>JAOXYF010000005.1:4234781-4267468 GCA_028565775.1 Sternarchorhynchus goeldii
TGTTGCTTTTTTTAGCACTGTGCATACCCCCCCCCCCCCCATACACACACACACACACACACACACACACACACCCACACCTAAGCAGATGCGACCAAACCAGCGTTGGAAGGAGGACGGAAGCCCAGCTGGGACACACTTCAGCTCAGGTGCTACACGCACAAGTGTCTTCATCATTGTTGGGCCTGAGAGGACGACGGGCGTGAGAGGACGCTGCACCCAAGAGGACAGCGTCATGTCCCTCTGCTCGGACAACCATAACGTTCCAGACCTGACAGAGCGAGCACAGAGCACCTATTGTTACTTCTGCACTCTTGGACTCCACCCTCCTTTCTACCTCTTGTGAAACCTCTCCAGCTCTCTATTGTCAACAAATAACCACATCCAAGACTCAGCACGACCGGGAGTCAGGAAGAGGGTCCCGGAAAAGTAGGGCAGGAGAGCTTAGAGCAATAAGCACAGGTTTGAGATCTGGACGCTTGCGGTGATGGGGTCAGAGCCTAGTCTTTTGGGAGCTGGTGAAATGATCTTGGTATGGGAATGTTCTGGGATTTAGGCCTCCCGTTCCCGTTGCCAGCCGACATTATCCATCTTCCCAGTCCTGCTCTCTGAACGCTGTGTATTTAAGAATATCCAAAATATAAAATATGCACAAAGGAAAATATTCTGCCTTTGTGATTCAAAGTATTTTTAATTAGCAAAAATATTAAAAGTACCTGACAAAATATTAAAATGAATGAAAACATCGATACGAAAACAAAACAAAAAAAAAGTTCTGAAAGTTTTCCAAATGTTGACATGCTAGAAAAATGTTTTTGTTCTTTCCTCTTCAGTTTTGGTCAGAAATAAACTGTTAATAACAGAAATAAATCTGTTGTGTGTGCACGACAGACATTCCTGGTCCGTCAAACTCCCTCACACACTTTTCCCTGTTAGTGTCAGCCATGAAACGGCTTTATCAGTTCCTGAGACAGGCTTTATTGAATGACAGCAAGAAATGGGCACTGGCATGACACGACTGACGCGACCCGCATTTGACGTTGACCTCACCCCCACACCACCCTCCCTAGCTCGGGCCCTTTCTGCTCGAGACCCCGGTCTCGTCTACGTGAGCTGCCCTAGCCTTCTGGCGCCCAGCTGGGGCTCATGAAAGGGTGAGGGGGCCCCAGGGCCTGGAGCCTGTAGATGGTCCTGTCTCTGCCTGACCTCCTAGATGTGTAGTTTAAAAGCGAGGGTGTTAAACCTGACAAATTACAATTTGTTTACACATGACATGCTGAGAGATGGTCTCACCTCACACGTCATCACAGGGTTCTTTGCTAGTGCAAGAAAAAAAAATTATTGTAGTGTGTGTCCATGTTTGTATATGTGAATGTATTCCTATATCTCTGCATTTGGTGAGGAGCAAATGTCCCCACAGTGAAAGGAACATTTGTCATTTCTTGCCTTGTTGGGTACCTTTGTGGTGCACATGGGTACAAGTGCTTTTTCACAAAAAGAGGTCCTTTTGTTTTAAAAAGAGCCTCCTTTAGTCGAGTTTATCTCTGGTTACTAAAGTTAGGCTTAGGGTTAAACTTAGGTTTAGCACTAATTATATCAATGGAGGTTACTCCAAGGATAGGTAAGAAGACTGTGTGTGTGTGTGTGTGTTTGTGTGTGTGTGTGTGTATGTGTGTTTCTTTAATACTTATGCAACTCTTAAGTTGCCCTTTTCACCTGCGTAATTTGCACATTGCGTGAAACCAGAGTGAAACCACAGATTGAATATATGCCAGAGCAGTGCTGGCCGATCCCAGTCTTGACGCAGCCAGAGCTGCTCTCTGTAGAGCTGCTACTCTGTAGAACAGTCTGCACTCGACGACGTGTTGAAACTAATGCTCTTCTCATAATATTATTTTGAAGACGTCTACAGCTCCAGATCTTTTTATTTCAGAGCTCAAGGCAAAAAAGAAAATTATAATATTTTGACAGCGGTTTGAAAAAAAAAAATTTCAGATGTGTGTGCAGTGAGGTGTGTTAAGAGTTGTTTGTATCTGTAAAAAAAAAGCACACATGGCACAGAGAATCGAAGTTCCTGAGTGGAAAACGATCCTTTAGACACATCGCCAAGGGTTTAAGAGCCAAGAAAATGGATTTGTTTCACTTTTAAAACTTTTTTCAGCTAATTTATGAAATGCCCCCACGCTGTTAATCATTGTGTTTGTAATTCAAAGTAATGCAGATGAAAGGAAACGTACAGTCTGTACAGGCTGTTTTGGTCAAAGGGCTGGTCGTGCTGTGAGGTTATAATCTCAACATCAACGCCATGGGTTTGAATCCCAGGGGTTACACATGCTGTCTACTGCTAATTGTAAAAGTCACTCTAGAGTGTCTGACCCATGCTGGAAATGTGCTTATTGACACCTTGGTGAAAACAAGCATTGTGCAGGCTTCAGATTGAGCCTAAGGTATTTAAGACAGGAGTCATTTACATTTTTACTGTGTGTTGTTTGATTGTGTTTGACTGTTATAAATGATTTCCCTATGTTTCTGGAAGAGTGTAAGGGTTGTTTATATTAGAGTGTGTGCTTGGCTCCCCCTGCTGGCAAAAAGTGATCATTGCTTCTTTCATAAAACAAATTAGCTATAAAGGCTCATATATGATACGTGATGAAAGCAGAGTTTATACATGGTCTGCATTCATCAGACAGATTTCATTATAATTGTCTCCCAACCAAGTACCTGACCTATGATCTGGTTTGTCCTGTGTCTCTATTTTCTCTCTCTTTCTCTCTCTGTCTCTCTCTATTTTTTTCTCTCACCCACATCTCTCCACAGGACATTAATGTGTGCATCCTGGAGAACTATCCAGAATGTTCGAACCCTCGCCTCTTCTACATAGTGCCGTATTTCTGTGGCCAGCATCCTCAATGCAGGTAAAGGACATAAAGTCATCAGTCCTGCTACTCCATGTGTTTTGAATATATATTACAAAAAGCCATACTGTTATGGCTGTTTTTGGTGCAGTCTTTCTATACTATGTGCACTGGTGAATGGTTTTAGACCCCATACGGCAATGTAGGTGTGTGTGTGTGTCTTTGTGTGTGTGTGTACGTGCGTGTGTGTGTGTGTGTGTGCGCGGCGTGAGTACGTGTTTGTGTGTGTGTGTATGTGTGTATGTGCGTGTGTGTGTGCATGTGTGCATGCATGTGTGTGTGTGTGCGACAGGGAGCCAGGGGTATGGGCACTGGAGAGGGCCAAGCAGAATGTGGTGGAGAACTTCCTCCTGGTGGGGATCTTGGAAGAGCTGGAGGACGTGCTCCTGCTGCTGGAGAGACTGCTACCTCACTACTTCAGCGACGTGCTGACCATCTATAGAAGCCCAGGTGCAGCTGACATGAATGCACAGACAGTTACTGATTCCTGGTGACATTTGGAAAGAGCAAATAGCATTTGATAAGCACCAAAGAGAGATTTCAAGGATCAGGAGCAAAATGTGCAAGTTTTTGTATTTCTTTGAAATGGTGTCTGGAGGATATTCATTGAAGCGAACACACACTCAATGGTGAGCTTTGAAAATTGTGTATTTTAGTGTGTAAATAGCTGTTCAGTATCTTGATAGCTGTTGACTCTATCCGACTCTTTCTGCCTCCTTCCAAGCGCATATGAATGTACCCTAGCAGGACCCAAAATAATCATTTAGTTTGCAGTTGCAGTAATAACTGTTTGTTTTACTAAATGCCCTGCACTATTAGATAATAACTCTTTGCCACCTCTCATCATTCCGTATTTTGCGCAGCCTAGTTGGAAGGTCTTATCTTCTCAAGCCCCCTAACCTGATTTTTGTGTGCCCCTCCCCCTGCAGCGTTCTTGAAGGTGGGTAACCTGACGGGTACAGTGCGGAAGCACACGCCCACGCTCCACGCCCTGCAAGTGCTCTACCACCGGATGAAGTACGAGTACGACTTCTACGACTTCGTGCGTGAGCAGTTCCACCTGGCCAAGCGGAAGATTGGGCTGAGGTCCGCCCAGATGGGCGCCGCCCACGAGCCACGCCTCCTGCGCGATCTGGCCCTCAGGACCAATGAGCCGCTGGGGGAGGAGGAAGAGGAGGAAGAGGAGGAGGAGGAGGGGGACGAGGAGGAGGAACAGGAAGAGGAGGTCAACGACGAGCAGGAGCGGCAGGCCCTTGAGGACGCCAACAACTGGTTGGTCCAGCCTTGAGATGGGGGGGGGGACGTGGCCGGCGTCCTCCACCACTCCCGGGGCGGAGCCAGAGGGCAGAGTTAGCATTCCCAAGAACGCTTTGGGTGTGTGTGTGTGTATGTGTGTGTGCGCTTGGTCGCGTAATGCCCGTGTTTTTAACGGGTCGCCCTGCCCGGACATCTGGACGGGCCTGAATCAATGTATTTATAGAAACTCTTTAAATGGCTTTATCTTCATTGGTGTTTGTTTTTTCAATCTCCCGGTGAGATAATTGAAGCTTTGCCATGCGAACAAAGAGAAGACCAGATAAAAAACGTCTTAAAAGAACTGGGAACAGACACTGTGCAGATGCGCTGTGGACATGATCCTGAAGGTCACGTTACACCTACTGGGCCCTCCAGAACGTCTCTGTGAAGAAAGCCTTGGTCTCTCCTCTTCTCCACTTGAGAAACACAAACTCTACCCACATTCTACACAAACTCTACATACACTCTACACAGTATGGAAAGAGAGCATCACGTGTTTCTGGCTTCTTGGAGAACAAAAAGCCTATTCCTGATCTGGACCTGCTTGTGCAGATTCCGTGTGTTTTTCTTGATGGGTGATGGTTGTTGCCACTGAATAAGGCTGTAATTGAGGATCAGCGGTCATAAGGCAGACATTATGACGAAGTCAGTCTGCCATGTGGTGATACTGGATATATTCCTGACGAATTCTGCTTGGTAGCACAAATGACCCAAGCTGCACCCCAGGGGAGCACTAATTGCTGTAAACACCTGCTTGAGAGAGAGACAGAGAGAGAGAGAGACAGAGAGAGAGAACAGCAGGTCAGACAGGTATTATAATTTTCCGTTCACCTTGATTGCCAGTCAGAGAACCAAAACAGCTCAATATCATGTTGGATTAAACGCAGCACATGAGGGTGGCGAGAGAATGTTGTACTGTCCTCGCTACTTTAGAAATCCCAACAAACCCTGAAAGTCATTTACTAACAATGATGACATCACACATCACTGATTGCATCATTCATTGGAAGTTGAAGGCTTGCTTTAAGTCACGTGTATCTTCATGATCACAAGATGTTATTTATTATTTTAATAACTATTGGAAGGAGACACTAACCTTTTAATAAACTTTCAAATATTTTGCAAGAAGATACTGTATCATAAATTTGATCACGCAGCTTGAACCTGGTCCAGAGCTCTTCACGGTTCAACATGACCTTATTTGTGAATATTATACCAAACCAAAGTATCTATCAAATGAAATGCAGCTTAACAGTCATGAAACACTTCCAGCCAAACCCTAGCAAAGATTCACCGTTTCTGTCCCATGCATTGGAAATTAAAGTCAAGTTCAGCTAGACACACAGTTGGTCTTTTAGTTCAGGGAACATCTAAAACAGTAAAATATGTGTCAGGATATAAAAAAAAAATGTCTCTTGGAGTCGACTCTTGGAATTGACTTCCTGAAAGGCACAGCACTTGGAACTGAATTCTGTTCGTTTCAGACTTCAGGCTGGAAAAGTGTTCACTAGTAGCTCTTCTTAGAATGCGGCTTATACAGAGTCCTCTAAAAGGCAAACATATCCATGAATTCTTTGTAATTCATTGTAATTCCATGCAAAAGTAAAAACATATGACTAACAATATTTTGGAAGAAAACTATTGTACTAAGGAGAAAAAAGCTGCAGGTGTTTTAGTGTATGTATGTGTTAAATGTGGATTTTCTTTTTATGGATTAATTTATTATACAGTATTAATTGTGTACAATGCATTCCATATACAATTCTCAGGAAAAAAGAGTGCAAATACAATTTTTTACATTTTGGCATCTAACAACTAGCATAATTATGAACATCTGGTTCTTTGAGAGAAAATTGTGAGCAGCTAAACTCACCACTCTTTTAAACAATAAAATGGAAATGCAAAGGAAATGGCTAACATCATAAATGTATGAGATTCACTTTAATGGGACAGCTTCCAAAATAAAAGTCTTCTAAGAACATTTTCTTTGTTTCTTGGCAATCGTTTGTTTCTTGGAACCTTAATACGTCTCATTTTTAATTTGAAAAAGTCATTTCCCATAGTTAAACACTTGATGACACTCTTCTTCAGTTCCAGGTCATTTGAGCTGAGCTGTTGTCTACATTCAGTATGACAAACAAAGTGAAGAAAACAAGGTATATGCAATATGCAAGGCTTGAAAATTGGCTGAATGTTTAATATAACACTAGTTCATTATCATGCAAAAACATCTGCTAAAACACCTGCACACGCAACAGAAAACTTATTTCACAATCTTCTTTTTCTGTTGTCATCACACATCAGTCTGTAGTGAGGCTATTTTATGACAATAACTAAGATAATAGTTGTGTTGCAATAGCATACTACACTATATTCTATAACATACTACACTTTATAGTAAGGATCTGGGAGTTTAGTACACAAAATATTAATGTACTACATTTCGTACTAACAGGAAGTGATAAAGCGTTACTATGCCAACATATTTCATTGTCCATTGAACTAGAATAATGCTGTACAATGGTATAAATGTATATGTGTAGTTTATTTATGTGGGATGGAATTTTTACAAACTGAAAACTCAAAGCTGGCTAAATGCATTACAGAGGCAAAATACCAAGTTCGTTTTGTTTTCTTTCACTGTGTTTAGTGTCACATAACATCAAGTAATGCGTTTGGACTGCCTGGTGTCTATGGGCTGTACTGTGTTCATTCGTCAGATGAACCACAGCAGAGTTCATTTGTAAGCAGACCTGCACTGACCAACATGTCTACATGTCTGTTGAGGAGTTTCTTAAAGCACTGACAAGACATGCTTTCTCTCATGCCCTCTTTTACATTTACGGCATTTAGCAGACGCTCTTATCCAGAGTGACGTACAAAGAGTACCGTTCAAAGTTCAGTAGACATTTGAACTAGATCACTGATAGAATACAAGAATCATGTTATTCCTAGTAATAGAGTTCTATTAAACAATGATAAATTCAGTAACAATTAGGTACTAGAATTTAAGTTACTCAGCATTGGTAAAAGCAGTGAAAGTGCAGCATTATTGGTCATTGAGATACTCTACAAATAGACGAGTCTTTAGTCTGCGTTTGAAGACTGCAAGGGATTCTGCAGTCTGAGCCGTCAGTGGAAGTTCATTCCACCATCTTGCAGCCAGGACAGAAAAAAGTCTGGAAGATTGTCTGCCAGCTAAGGAAATTCACTGAAACTTCAGGCGTATTCACCTACTAACAGAAGATGCCAACTTTGAGAATATCTAATATCTATTACACTATAAAAAATGTTTCTATTTAAAATGATAGAGGAATAGCCTGGTTATAACACAGCTGTTACTTAAAATGTCTTATTCACCTAAAAGATAAATGAGAAATTTCAGACATTCACCATAGTTTTTTATTTTAAGGGAATTTGAAATAATTATCATAGTTCAAAAGATGATCTACATTATACAATGCACATTAAAATATGCTGACTTGTATTCATCATATTACCACCAGTATTTCTCTGAGAGAAATTTAGCCCTGCTAGCCCTTCAACATGTGCTGGTGTTCACAAGCCATATCAGGCTGTCCAGTGAACTGGACGGAATTTTCAACACTGCTTCCAAAGCCCTGAGATAAAGGAATTAACCAAACATCAAATGAACAGGTTATTTTGACATGCTATCCAAACAAGATACATGTAGCCCTTATGCACACATTCTCATTCACATAGTTTGTTAGTCTGTGGTAGATGATTTCAGTAGATTGCTAATATTTGTTATTATATTTATTATATTATATTTATTTAATATAATATTTAATATTTATTAATAACACCTGGAGGAATTATACTAATATCACCCAATAACACTAATATCCCAATAATACTAATATCACTCAATAATACTAATATTACAATAATACTAATATCACAATATACTAATATCACAATGACATATCACCCAGTAATACTAATATCACAATAATACTAATATCACAGAAGGAGGCATTGTGCATATGAGATCTCTCACAGTACTGATTCTGTTGTGCTATGAACATACTGATTGATCCCAGATGATGAGATGAACTTCCCCAGAGCATTTAAAATGGTTTAACCAGTGAAAATAATATAGGTAAAAATAATGCCTGTTCATCTTTACTCAAACCACATCAAGTATCCTCCGCTGTGTTTTTAATACAGCCCAAAGCACAATGCAGTTTTAACTGATTTGAGCTTCAGGCTAAAATTCCTTTGCATTGAAATTGACAAACTTAATACTTTCAATTCAAAATGAAAAATCAGAATCAAGCGCAAACAGGTTATTACTAAAGATTCATTAAAAAATACAGGAGTTCAATCCAAAATACTACACTAATTTTTTTTCCTATTGCTTTGTTTTTATTGGCTGCACATGGTGTTGATTTATTCATTTGTGGAAAAGTTCAGAAGGTTCTGTTAGTATGAGTTCATTACCACAGTGAAAACACTGGCACTGAGATATGACGTCTATGCTCCTTTGGCTACATTCACTTCACTTCATACAAGATACAATCAGATACAACTTGATTGTTCACATTCATAATTGCAAGTGACCTTTATCTATCTGTAATGTGAACACATCTGTCCTCCAACCACCAAAAATGTCATACTTGTGAGACCGATCTGACCGTTTTTCATTCATGTCACATTACCACAAATTGGAAATGTATCCGATCTAGGATCACATATGAATGCGATTCAAGTCTGATTTGAAAATACGAGTAATCTGGCGATGTGAACATACCCTTTAGCTTTCTATTGCTACACTAAGGACCTTTGACACTGTTAGAGCTACAAAATCCTCTTTGTAAGTGAAAGCACTGGTATTAACATTAAAACCTACCAGAGGACAACAGTAATTGTTTATGATCTATAATACCTTATAGAAGAAAAATAAATAAATAAACATACATGTGATTCAAAGTATAAAAACGTCAAACCCAAATAATAATTAAGTAGTTACATATGAAGTGTGTTTAGAAATGGAATAAGGAACTTTGTTCATTTGTGTTATGGTAGCCAAATTAATCCTGGAATGTACATTCTATATTCACTTTTAAATTACTAGGTGTACTAATTTTGTTATGACATCATGAAAAAAAGAAAATAGTACATTCATTTGAGCACATTAGAATTTGAGCACATTAGAATTTGGCTTTGAATGCGAATTAAAAAAACAGTGGCAACTATCATGCAGGTGTGTTAACCGTGGCCTGAACTGTGTTAACCACGGACTGAACTGTGTTAAACCACGGACTGAACTGTGTTAAACCACGGACTGAACTGTATTAAACCACGGACTGAACTGTCACACTGTCCACACTACATCTAGATCTTCGTAAAATTGGCACACAAGTGCCGAGTAAACCAACTAAAATATCAAACAAAAATAACTAGTAACAACCACTTAACATGCTGTCCTCCATCAACCAAGCACCTATCCACCAAAATAAAACCTTAATAGATCAAATCTAAAGCAGCTTCAAACCACTCATGTTTCTAAGCACAAACAAAGCCAACATCCTGCAGCCAGCCATGAGGGGAGACCTGCAGGACTGTTATCCAATTAAACATCCATGCCAAATCCGGCAGACAAGGTCATTGCAAACAAGGAAATCTTGTACAATAAAAATGAGTCATATCTCACTGTTGGTTTTCTTTGGTGATTTGCCGTCATCACTCCTTCATGGATGTCGTCTTCCAGACATATACGCAAAAATTATTTACTGGGAGAAGTTCCATCAAGTTTCCAGTATGGTGAGCATCCTGTTTTGGCGAACAGAAGGAGAAACTGAAGGATGCCCCTCTTTGCCGCTCTAGTTCCTTTCTCTCTCTTCACAGGCTTTGCTGTCATTCAACTTCATCTGCAGGCCGTCCTCCACATTGGTCTTCTTGCTGGGTTTGGTGCCCAGAGCCTTGGCCTCCTCCAGCGTAGAGGTGAGAGGCTCCCCCAGAGTCTCCGGTAGGAACAAGGTCAGAACTCCAACGACAAAAGCCACAACCCCCACGATGAGCTGCACCACAGAGAGGAAACATGTTTAGAGGTTTCTGCACTTTTTAAAATGTTTTTTTTTTTTTTGTGCAAATACAACACTGGACATTATGAGGTGTTTCAATTTATGAATCACATTTGACCCTAATCTTTTAATTTGTGTCTTCCCCATTTTTTAGACAATTTATCATAAAACGTAATAATAAAATGTAATTCTTCAGTGAGAATGATCCGATCAATGTTCTTTTTCGAAATAGACAAACAGTGAGTTGGAGTGTGTTGAGCCTACCTGAGGCAGATACACCCAGATGTCAGCGAGGTAGACGCAGAAGGGGGCCACCACACTGCCAACCCGACACATCATACTCCCACTGCCCACCGCCAGCGTCCTGCACCGACAGACACGTTGCTACACCTTTCACACCTCCTGCTGGCCCTCATCCCTCCTTTTTTACTCAAGCATGTGGCTCGACACGAAGAACGGCAGGACTAAGCAAGACAGGTTCACATATACAGCATACTTCATTGATATCAAGCTGTTTCATCATAACACGTATATTCTGTGCTTTACCTTATGATTGTGGGGTAGAGCTCACAGGTGTACAGGTAAATCAGGCCAAACGCAAAGGCGATGGCAAACTTCCCTGTCATGCTAAGGACGACGGCCAGAAACTCACTCTCCTGCAGTAAAGAGAGAATGTTAATGTCCAGCAGACAGCTGCAAGTGGTTGCTTAAGTTTTGCTGAGTAAGGCTCTTAAAGAAAGATGGTTCAGCCAAAAATGTGCAAGATTTGAATAAAATAAAATGAAAATGAATAAAATAAAAGTAAACACAACATTGAATAAAAGCAAACACTATTGCCTGTGCTAAATGATGGCTCCAAATGTAGACAAGCCACTGAACAGAATGTTAGACTGTGTGTTATTTAAAAGCTATGGGCCAATCACATAATTCCCTTTTAAAGCTGTGTAAAGTGATTTAAAGTATGTAAGTGATTCTTATTTGATTGTTTTTAAGAACAAGAACCCTGGGGAAAAAGTAGAATGTGCATCACTTTGGAGCTTTGCAGAGGGATTTGGTTGGAAGGCATGAAATTGACAGAGCAAGGGACTGACAGAGCACAGGATTGATATGGCACGGGACTGACAGGGTATGGGACTGACAGGGCACGGGACTGACAGAGCACGAGACTGACAGAGCACAGGATTGATATGGCACGGGACTGACAGGGTATGGGACTGACGGCACGGGACTGACAGAGCACGTGACTGACAGGGCACAGGACTGACAGGGCACGGGACTGACAGGGTACGGGACTGACAGGGTACAGGACTGACAGAGCACGAGACTGACAGGGCACAGGATTGATATGGCACGGGACTGACAGGGTATGGGACTGACAGGGCACGGGACTGACAGAGCACGTGACTGAGAGAGCACAAGACTGACAGGGCACAGGACTGACAGGGTACGGGACTGACAGGGTACAGGACTGACAGGGCACGGGACTGACAGAGCACAGGATTGATATGGCACGGGACTGACAGGGTACGGGACTGACAGGGCACGGGACTGACAGGGCATGGGACTGACAGGGTACGGGACTGACAGAGCACAGGATGGAGAGAACATGAGACTGACAGGTGGGGTGGACCCCTTTGCTGGATCCATCTGGGAGATGTTAGCAAGGAAAGTATCTAAAATGGTTTTTACAGCATCTTTAAATGAATAAAGCACCAACAAAACACTGATGGCACTAACAGAGAATTATCACCTATAAAATATAAAGTTAATCTTGTATGAAGTGCTTTACATAATTTATACAAGATAAATTAAAGAAAAAACATGATGAAATGAAAAAGTAAGGATATTGGAATAAAAATAAAATCAAGTAAAAATGTATTTAAATTATATTAAAAAGCTAAATCAAAAAGCAATTGCTAAAGTTCAGTTGGAAAGAATGGCTCAGGACTGCCAGAATGAACACTTTTAACGTGAAGAATTTAAAAAGTAGCACATGCCTTTAAACTTCTGTGTAGCTTTAACACAAGAGTGACGGTACTAACAGAAGTGCTGCTCCGTAGTTCTGGCTATCACAACCTGCTTGGAACCAGTGTGTTTAATGTGGGTCTCTGTTTTTAATGTGTGTGTTCACCCATATTACACACACTGCTTACATAACTTAGTTATTGAACACAAGTTCCCTGTCATCCAAGTTAATCATTGTTCCATCTGTTCAGAGCGACTGTGATCTGACAAGCAAACTATTTTATCATTTTCATTAAATAATTATATATTTCATATATAAATTACTAAAATGCATTATAGGCCCAATAACTGAAGTGTTTTTTTGAACTAGCAATCAAAATGACCGAAAGATCAAGGTTATTCCAACAAGGCTTTTTTTAAGTGTCCAGTTTCCTGACTGACTGAAGCAAACAAACAAACACATCTAGTCAGAAGGTTCACAGAGAAGTGTTTTTCGCTTTTCTCTTATTAACAGAGAACATTCTCTCTGATTTAGAATATAGTTTACATGTCTTGTTCCACTTAAGGAACAAATTATAAATTCTTCTCTATTTAGCATTTTTGGGCTGATTTAGTTTTTGAGTATCACACCAGAAAAAAAAAAAAACATATTTCTTATCCACCCTCCACCTCCCCTCCACCTTCCTCCCTTGTACCTGAGGCACTGCAATCATGAGCATACAGGCCACTCCACTCAAGAGCAGTGCTGGAGCGCAGGTTCTCTTCCTGCCCACCCGGTCCATTGCAAAGCAGCCAATCAGGTATGAGGGCAACTCAACAACACCTGCCAGCAGCCAATGAAAGTCAGCATAGCACATGAGCCTTTGTGATATAACACAAAAATCATTATAGTATTCAGACTTCTGTTAGTATGTTTGCTTATTACTGCTTATGACTTGACATTTCTGATACCCTAGTTTCCTCAAAAACAACGTAAAGTTAAAATCATCCTCAAAATCATTCAGCGATGCTTCTTTGTGCTATGATGTTGTGGTAAGGAAATACCAACGTGCACGCACACACACACAAACACACACACATACACACACACACACATACATGCAGACTCTCCGTTCTTACCGGCTAGGAAGAGGTTGACATACTGGTTTCCTCCCAGGTTGACAGAGCCCAGACTGAAGACATAGTACCCTAGCGAGCCGATGAACCAGATAGCCCAGCAGGTGGCGCTGCGGCTGGCCATCCTCCAACTGCTGAACATGTCCAGGATGCTGAGCTTCCTCTCGTCCTCCTCCAGGATGCCGTGCCCCTGCCTCCCGTCATGCAGCTCCACCCTGCCCCTCTCCTCCATCAGCTCCTTTACCTGCGTTGCCATAGCTACGCTTGAGACGTGTTTCACCTCGATTCACACTTTTCCTGCTAAAATCTGCACTCAGGGTTATGGTACATAGGCTCATTAGCACCACAACATCATCATGGTCTTCTACTTTTACTTTTATTACCGCTGTAACCATGTCAGCAAGACACCAGGGGGCGCCGCTACGTAAATTTCTTTCCCTTCACTGATACCTTTACAGTGATACCTGTACATCCACATTACTGGGGTAGATCATTACTAATGTCATGTTCCGTAACCAACAAGAATCTATACCGGAAGTCACACTCTCCTCCTTATTAACCTAAGCGATCAGAAGGCAGTGGACAGCGCAGGCTGATGGTTTAAGATACGGATGCCTACCTTCAGCGTGGGCTCCTGGCCGTTGAAGCGTGCCATGGTGTCCAAGAGCTTCTGGGCTTCCTGGTGTTGCCCTTTGGCCATCAGATAGAAGGGTGTCTCGGGGAACTTCCAGCAGTAGAGCAGGAAGGGGCAGGTGCTGAGGCTCAGGACGATCTGATACAGCCACCAGACACGCACCAGGTAGCCAACTAGTGCCACCACCATGATGCCCACGGCGAAGCAGGCGTGCACGTGCATGGACGTCCACGTGCGCACCCGGCTCCCCGTGAACTCTGTGACGTAGACGAAAACCACAACCAGGTAGCCACTCGACACCTGCCAGAGCAGAGGGTGGCAGAGGTCAGACACAGTGCAAGTAAATGGAAGAAGGTGGGGATTTGAGGCTGAGATATTTGATAGTGAGGCAGAGAGAAGAAAGAATGAGAGAAGAATAACAGAAGACGGTCTGTGACCAGAGAAATGAGCTTTTTTATTTGTTTTTAAATCTACCCTAGAGTGTGCATGATCAAGAACACCAAACACCAACTCTCAACTCTCTCTGGCCTTCATTCTCTCTCTCTCTTTCCCTCTCTCTCTCTCTCTCTCTCTCTCTCAAACACACACACACATACTACACACACCACACACACAGCTTCAGTATCAGAAATGAAATTATGCTAGTTTGATCATTCTGTTTTGATTATTTTGACTTATGTTCTAAACGTAACTTTTGAAACATTACATTATAGCTCAAATCCTAATGCATATTTCACCCAAAAATGGTGCAAAAAATAAGCATATCCAAAATGCAAACATAAATACACACACACATGCCCAAAAGGCCAAGACCATCTCAAGGGACTGCTTGGAAAAGCCCACACTGCAGAATTTACTGGCAAGTCATAAGACTGCTGAGACAGGGAAACAATGTAACTGTATATGTGTTTCCCTCTGCTCTTAACAGTGCTGGAGTGTGTGTGTGTGTGTGTGTGTGTGTGGGTTTGAGAATGGATGTGTGTGTGCATATATATATATGTACGTCTGTGTCAATGTGGACAAATAAAATGGCACCAAGTAGGTTGAAATGACAGTCTCACCATGGCAAGCAGGAATCGCATCACCATAAAGAAGTAGTAGCTTCCTGTAAATGCCACGATGATGCCAAACACAAACTGGCACAAGCTAGTGCCCATTAGAATGGGCCGCCTGCCAACCCTGGAGGAAGAGAGTGACAGAGAAAACAGCCATTGTGACCTGTAGCTGATTTATTTTACATGCCATTGTATTAAGACTGTATTTTACATTTACATTTACATTTACGGCATTTGGCTGACGCTATTTTAATATGTATACATGTAAAGAATACTGAAGGGACTAACTGCAGCAGGTTGTGGCAAAAAAACAACAAAAAAATAACCGTAATAAATGTAACCATGAAGTTCTCAAGGTTTACAGAGAATCAGGACATTTTGGAGGTTGGTTCTTCATCAGCAGGCGTGTCTGTATACCCACCTGAAACTTGTACACTAAACTTGCTGACATAACAGGGCACCACAACTACCCTTAAGGGTCTGCTTGAACAAAAAATAGTGTTATAAATATAGACTGGTTACAGGCTACCCAGTGGAGGATGGGTTCCCTCCCTAGTCTTGGTCCTCCCAAGGTTTCTTTCAAGGGAGTTCCACTGTCAACCTTGGCAATGTTTATATATATATCTTTACATATATGTAAAGAGAAAGCTTTGCAAAAGTTTTAGGTACTTGGGGAAAAGGAAAGTGAAGATACTTTGAAAAGTGAGAAGAAATATAAATCAAATCTATATTTGCTTATAAAACAGCACCTATTCTCTTAGGGACACTGGCATGCTGTTTTAAGGTTCCCAGCTGGTCGGTTGTACTAAACCTCTTGGATAACTTGCCAGAGTTCTTCTGAAGACTTTGGCTGACTCACTTGATTCTGTCTCTGCAGGTAATCCCAGACAGACTCAATAATGTTGAGATGGGCGATGGAACTGTATGATGGATGATAATCTGCCTGTACTTGATTAAAGACTATTCATTTAAAACCATGTCTACATACATCTCCACATTCATTGCTGAGTACAGACACTGATCTATGAAGCTGTCCAGTCCTTTGGTGGGCAAACTGCCTTCTGCTGGAGCCAAAAATTCAAATTCTGAAGCAAGCACCCCGGTGCTTGGGTTTTTGTGAATCAGTGAGTCACTTAGCTTGGGGAACTCTAACCCTACCTTACCCCTAATCCTAAACTTAAAACTGACCCTAACCCCAAATCTATCCAACCCTAACCATACCCCAATCTTAACCTTAACACTAACCCCAACACTAAGACTAATCTTAACCCTACCTTAACCCTAAACCCTATCTCTAACCTTACCTTAATCCTATCCCTAATCCTAATCCTATCCTACCTTAAACTTAACGCTAAACCTAACCCGCTGAGCCATTTCGAGTCACAACTCTTCCATGAACACCATTTCTCATAAGTGTTCTCTGGAATGTACATGGACCAGACTCCCAATAGTTCTCAGCTGAGAGCAGTGCTGACCATCTTCTGATTTAGGAGAGCAGTAAGAGAAGTAAGGTGCTTCAGGCCTTCTGCTCTGTCTACGTGGCTGACCACTGCATTTGCCTATTTGCTTGTTCTTCTACTTTACTGGGAGTACCTAGGGTCTGCACTCCCAACTGATAGCATGCCGTGTTTGGGTTAGCCACTCTCAATCTCTAACTACATGGACAGCTGGATGGATATTTCCCTATCGACCCAGCAGTGACGCCGATGTCTGTAAAAATGAAGAACACTCAACAAACAAACAAACAAACATAGGTGTGTCAAAAAAAGAGCACAGTCAGTTTACACATGCTTTAGGTATGCTAGCATCAGCAATCCGAGACTCCTTGCATCACACAAACATACCTGTCTGCGACGTCCCCGAATACCAATGCCCCGACCAGGACCCCTAGCATGAAAGTGGGCTGCGTAAGCTTGGCAAGCCATTCCTTCTCGCAGACCAGCTCCCAGTCCGTCACGATGCTCTGCTCCACCTGGCTGTGGTCGAACACGTAGTGGCCGCATCCTTCCACTGACTTATTTCCAAAGAACTCATACTGGAAGTCGAACACGTCGTGACGCAGCGCTTTCCGACAGGGGCTAAGTTCCCACTGCTCTCCGGTAACGGTCCGTACCACCACCGGGCTGTATCCGGGCTTGTAGGATGACCACATATCATCCAGCGAGGCTGCGGAGTAGTTCCCGTACAGGACATTCGTGATGTTTTCAGGTGGGTGACAGAGGAATTTTGGTGTCTCCACCAAGAAAACGGAGGCCAGGTAGTGAACTCCACACGAGATGACCTGGAAAACGGCGGCGAAGTACAGGCATGCCTGGAACCTTACAGATGAAGAATAGATTCGTTACAAAACCTCAGAGCGCATCTGAGAGAGATGACAAATTTGTTCTTGATGTTATTTTCTATTTGTTCTGAGTTAAGCCAAACAACATCTGAGATAAATATTCTCACACAATTTAAGACATTTTTCTAAACATGATTTAAGACATTATTTCAATTATATTCATTAAAGACTTTATTTACTTTTTCTAAACGAAGTTAAAATCTTTTTGTTCATATGAGATATATGCACGTGAATGAGATATATGGGCTTCAACAATAGCGACGCCTGAAAAAAGCAAACTTGTTTTTCATTGCTTTCCTTCTTAATACTTAAATATTACGCCACCCAAAAAACAAAAACAAAACAAAACATTCACAAACCTTCCGAAGTGCCCGAGCTCGTCAAATAGCCTTTCGACACCAGCTGTCATTCTGAATTTCTGGAGTACTTTGCTTCGAGATCTCCCTCTTTAACTGGACACCAACAGTTTGCAAATGTTGGGTCTCATTCATCCCCCAACGGAGGGGTGGTAGCTTCGAGCAATATTTCACTACATACACGGCGAAAAAAAATGAAGAATTTACAAATTAGAGCTGCATTTGACACTGCCGTGCCGTGTTATGGTTAACTGCTGTGTAGAACGTTAACTTTCAGTAGAAAATATTTGATCAATATATCACGGTGTGTCGTGCCGCGCCAGTCATGATTCGTGGTTTCATGTTTACTCGTCTTACTCTGTGTGTATTTTTGGTGTCCAGTCACTGGGTTTACCCGGTGGTGTGTGTGTGTGTGTGTGTATAAACCAATTATATATATATATATTTCACCTTCAACTTTGCTTGCACAGCTGATGCAGGCCTTCTGTCCAAAATGTCATTTCTCTGGAAACCTTGTGTAATAGCAAAGTAAGCAAAGTATTCCTAAAGCTCTAGAGGTGAAACCAGGTTATGTTCAAAAAGCTAGGTATTTTGAAATGTTCTGTATTTTCAAATGTCCCGTTTCCTAAAATGTCCTGAAAACCCTGTGTACTGCACACAGTGTGTTCACCTCGCTGTATACATTTCAGACATTGCTGTGCATTGATTCATTAAAATCTAAGTATATATAAGTGGTGTAAAAAAAGAATTTTTACTTGCTTACATGTATAGCGGTAGTTCTTTTGGAATGGCTGAGTTGTAAATTGTTATCATGGCTGTAGACGAACCGTGGTAATACACACAGACTCGAGAGTGTCTTTGATTATATTAACCACATCAGTAGATTACAATGACAGTGATTAACATGACAATGTGAACACGGAAACTGCATTACAACACAAACATTTCTGATGGTCAATCACACCCTCTTATCAATTCTGAGTGACCCATCTTAAGCAGCGACTGGTTTACCAGCGGCACAGCCCTGTCTGTTTCTCCGTATGGCAATGCTTTAAACATTAAAGCTTTACAGGTGTTTACAGTGTTAGAACCTGGTTTCATCAACTCTAAAGCAAAAAAAACCCAAACGAGATCTTAAGCTGTGGCAGCAGTGGTAGTATGCATGGAGTAAGACCAGTGATTTATTACTTTATCTTGCACTTCTGGGAAACAGTTTTACTGTCTTGCATTTGTGTTAAACAGTGATTCGCTTTGTGAATGAACCACTTTGTGAATGATTTGTTTTGTGATGGGGAGGTCACTCCTCTTCTTAGGTGTGCTGTTGAGTCTCAGAACCAGACGTTTTGCTGAATTTGAAAGTCAATCTCTTCTGTTCAGATGAGAGTTATTTGTATAATATTCACAACCAGTGTCACAAAGTATTTTCACAGAAATCTCAAGCCATAATGGGTAGGTGAGTGGTGAAGTGAGGAAAGGAAAAATGCTACTTAATCCCAATAAATGTCAATAATGCTATTAAAACACTAAGGGTAGCAGCGCACATGAATTGGAACTGAGATATTTATAAATCATGGCCGAAGCTTAAAGAGGGATTTAAAATCTCTGGAGAGGAGGTAAATACTCAGGAGGAGAGAAGTAACCACAGCTGGGGCAGTAAGACTGATTTTTCATGTGAGGAAAAGAGTAGAATTGGCAACGGATTTCTATTTTAAAATGTGAAGTGTGCAAGTACGTCAAGATCTTGAGAGGGTCATTGTTCAAGGTTGACTGTCCCAGTTTCATGACTATTCAGTTATCATAAACGTAGAGTTTTCAACCTTACACAGTTAAACAAAAACTGTTACATTTTTCAATAAAATGTTTGCAGTTATTTTGCTAGTGTAGTGTGAATGGAGATAATGCAACATAATTCACCATATTCGTAATCTTCCCTCTGAAATGCCAGAGAGAAAGCACACTAAGGCCTTCAGGCTCCACCGCTCTCTCTATCCATCCCTTCTTTCCTCTTCCTCTCTCTCTCTCTCTCTCTCCCCCTCTTTCCTCTCTCCCTTATTCCCTCTCCCCCCATCTCTCCCACTCTCTCTCTGTCTCACTCTCAGATGATGAAGGACCTCTGTCTGAAACATTGTTTCTATGGAAACTTACTGTACTTCACTGCAATTTGTTCTACTGCTACATATTTGACTACAATTCATTGTAGCCACTCCCTGGAATCTTCTTTAGATATATAACCTGTGGCTGAGGTTATACTTTCCAAGGCCACCTGATAGAGCCAGCTGGAGAATGTACTATGTGTATGTTATAGAAAAGTGGCTGGGATTAACAGCACACCACATAAAGCAAACACAGCCGCTCAGTGTGGAATTGGCCCCCTTACACTGTGGCACTCTAACACTTTCATTTTGTGAAGGGTCTTTTGTAATTACATTACAAAATTACATTAATCTGTAATTGCTTGTGTCATGCATAGAGCATTTAAGTTCGATGGAGTTATTACACATGGGGATTTGTCCACTATGTCTCCACATACAGCAGTCATGGTTTAATGAAACAGTTTTAACTCCTTTACAAGTATTTTTATCATATTATTATTATTTTATTACAGACCTGATCACTCAAATAACTGTAATCTAATCCGAATACGCCAGATAATGTTAATCCAATCCAGATACTCTAGATAATATTAATCAAATCCAAACAACATTAATTCAGTCCAGATCATTCAAATGTACAGACCTGGCCACTAAAAGAATCAAAATATTGGCACTAAAACTTACAAATGTTTGGGTCCAGAGCCATAATGAGCAAACCAAGAGGCAACAGTGGCACGGAGGAAGAAAATGTGAGAGACCCAAGAGGGAACACCCCCTCCTTGGCCATCCCAGATAATATTCAGTCCATGCTTTATTACATTATGTTTAATCCAAGTAGACATGTCAGTTTAGTGAACTTTTCCTTCATCCTCAGGAGTAGATGGATGCTGGTTTACCCAAAAGCTTGAGTGAATAAGTATATAGTTTGGATTTTAAAAACTGAGAGTGTATCTGAGTTCCGAATTAAAGCCGGAAGGCTGTTCCATAACTGAGGGTGTTTATATGCAAAGGCTCTTGTCCTGGCTGTAATCCTATTAATTCTCAGGAAACTCAGTGAACCCCTGTTTTCTGTGAACACAGTGAATGAGATGGGTTATGGTCTACAACGCATTCAGTCAGATACTGTGGGGCCAGACCACTTAGCGCAATACACGTCCACAAGAGTATTTTAAAGTCAATTCGAAATTTGACTGGAAAGGATCTTGTGAAGGTTAGCGATCCAGTGGCTCAGAGAGCAGCCTCCTGGTCAGCCTCCTAGACCAAGCCCTCAGTGACAGGATGAATCAGCCAGGGGAGAGAAGATCCAGCAGAAACACGATAAGTGCATGAACCTCAATTGTTGAAACTTAACTTGATGACTTAACTTAACAAGAATTGCAGGCTTGCAAATATGGACTTGCTTGGGATTCAAAACCAGAACATCTCAACGTTCATCTTCCTGAACAACAAACCACAGAGGGTGGCACAGTAAAGATGCATGCCAGGATGGCTGTTGGTCCTATTTATATACTTATATGATGCACCTAGGAGACAGGTGGTTAAATATATATATTTAACTTTTACTGCAGTAAACTCACAGTTCATAACAGTTCGTGTATTCCTGTTATTTGTACGTATACCCTTTACTTAATTGTTTATTTTTGCTGAGCATGGACAGCCTTGAAGGCTTTTTCACATTTTTGCATATTGCACACCAATGCACACACAAACAAACAAATAAAAAAGGCAAGTTACTTAAAAACTTACACATTACAAAACGTCAGTCTAGCACCCTTCACTTGTGATGAAAGTTAATCGGCAAAAACGTTTTTATATTTTGGTATTTTTCTGTGCACTGTATGTGTGAAACCTGCCCAAACATTTTTTTTCTGAATATAACTTTAGACTTTGTTATAAATTAATCTGTCGGTAATTTTTCTGTAAACACGAGACATATCGGAAGAAATGCAGCTAAGAGCGAACTGTTTACATCTAGATTTCAAAGCATAAACTGACCTTTAATTTCAAACGTCCCATGCCGGTGCGGATCGCCCCGTTTAGGTGTTATAACCCACCAGCAGGGGGAACTATTGTCTTGGGTTTTTTGTTTTTGTTTTTTGTTCAAATATATGTCTCCGAAAAACAGGAAAAGATCCTGTTTTTTTGTATTTTCCAAGATATTAAATGTATTAGGCTTAAAGGAATATACTTTATTAAACCAGATTAAATGAGGCAAAACAGGTGTTGGCTTGTCTGATCTTTTTTGAAATTCTGGACCGTTATCGACGTCCTTTTGACGCAGAATTTTAACAATTTAATAAAGACACGCATCAGAATAGTTTGTGTTATGTGCTACAGTTGCAGAACAATAAGATGAAGTATGTCACCCAAAAGGCGGCGAGATCGCTGTTGATTTGAAGCAGAGTTCTACAAATGCTAGATAAGGTTTCGTGTTAATATCAGCTGTAATTCATCACAGCATGTGCCAGAGCTGAGAGACTGGGTGTATACCAGGAGGGCAAGGGAGACACTGAAAAGGCAACATAGGAAGAATTAGAGAAAGAGAGGAGTGTCTCCAGAACCCGCTCTCAAGTTGTCAAGTTTGGAAAACAGCTTATCCTATACCATCTTATTTAAGTAATTCCTTCAGAAACAAGACCACGTCTGGTAATAACAGGTTTCACTGTGAGCAGCAGTGAAATGTGTTTTTCTGAATGTCTCATTAATTTGAAGGAATGAATCAAAGACGGTCCTGCACTGCGGCAAAAACCGGGTGGATCACTCTTATCCTCAGAAAGACGTGTCATTCATTTCGTTATGACACCACTTACTGTCTTTTGTATTAGAATTTGGGATTTAATATTGTTGAACATTCAAGAACTCGCGTCACGTGGAGAGGCTGAAGAAAAATCCCGCTGCCGTCTGCTCTGGCCTGGTGTTGCCAGCATTTCAAAGGCTGGAAGACTGCACACTTCGCGAAGAAAAACAGGGACGGCTGTAGAAACGGAGAGGGGGAGGTTCCAAAAGTTGAAGTACTTTGTGTGTGAGCGCGTGCGTTCCTTTGTGCGTGTAGGAGACGGAGGGTGCGTGTAATCGCGTGTGTCTCCTCGCATGTGTGTGTGGGAGATATCCACGAATGAGAACTTCTCAGAAAAGTACATTCTGAGCCAGGTTTGGGTTTTTTTGTTTGTTTGTTTTTTAACTGGTGTTTTCACACTGCCACACATTCATGAGCTCTGCCAGAGCAGCGTGGATCAAGGATGTTTACAGACAGCGGACTTTGGAAGTGTAGAGCGCCACCACTTTGCTCAACCCAGCAAGCAAAAAATGAAGGCTGGGTGCACTGAACAGAGAGGGACTATACTCTCCAACTTAGAGTGGTGAAAAGAGAATGGAATAAAAAGAAAGAAAGAAAAGTTGACCAAGCGAGGAAAAAAGGAGTATAAGTGACCTGCAGACCAGAGAGGAGAAGAGTTCATGTGAACGTATGTGCCAGTCACATGGCATGAGAGACGGAAGGAATAAGAACTGAAAATTCAGGATGCTAAGGGAGAGGGTGAACCTGTGTGTTCTCCTGCGTGCTTGCTTGCTTCTCTCCATTTTGGGTATTTGTGCCCATGTCTATTTGGAGTTTAAGGGCTACAGTCCAAAGAACTGGTGGAGGGTCAACCCCGCAATGCCCAAACTCCCCCAGCACAACAGCAAGCCACCTTCACCATCTGCGACAGCCGGAGGCTGGAAGGACTCGAGACGTGCCTGCTGCCCACCCGCTCAGAAGCACAGGAAGGTGAGTCTGGGGCTGGGAGCCTGGAACAAGTTTGGTTGCTCCAGGCCTCCACCACACACAGTCCCAAACGAGAATGTTGTTTGCTGAAATCATTAGAGTGCACTGTACAGTATGAGTGGCTTCCAGTACATTGGGATGTGACAGACAGATACTGGACAGCAAAGATATCAGCTGTTTATCACTGCCTTAGAGGAAGTTCATGAGTGGCATGATCTAAATCTCAAACAGGACAAGAGCTGCAGACACAAAAAGAGGTGATATCCAGTCACAGTTACATAAGGGAAACTATTTGTAGAATCATGTAAAATATTCTTGGAACTTCTAAATTCAGTAACCTTGACAGAAAGCATCTGCAGACATTCTGAACGCACAGAGGACTTTTCTATTTAGCGGATGAAGCTAAGAGCATTGGATAGAGTAAAAACACACACAATGCCACCATGTAGTACTGAATTATTTATGGGATATCAGAATCTCTTGCTATCTAACTTTCTGTGTGGCTTGGATTGAAGGCTTTCACAGATGAACTCTGTGACACAAACGAACCAATTACTTTGTGTGAGGGATGTTAATAGTAATCTTTATTAATTCTCTGGAAATTTCCCAGGGGCCTGATTAAACAACCAGCAAAATGTGCTCACGTGCACAGAGACGCTCGCATGCACCCACATGTGCGTTACCTTCCTTGTCCTCTTATTACTGTCATCATCTCAGTCCTCTGTTCTTGCTCGTCACGAGGGCCACTGACTTCCTGTGCCTCGCCCAGCCAGAAAGTTGAGCGGCTGAACAAAGCAGTATTGCTGAACCGTTACGATCGAATACTCCCGCCAGAACGTAAAAGCCCAGGGACTGACATTTCATCAGCACCTCAGACCACTCTGTACAAACCCTTACTGAGACTAGCTTCTTAGCCCCTGCACACACCTACACACATGTACTCGTCTCTCCCTCTCTCTCTTTCTCTCTCTCTCTCTTGTCCATCACACCCACGCAAGCGAGCGACACAGACACAGGCGTTTAAATGCTCTTTTGTTCTCTCGCCTGTCGACGGGCCCCGAGAGCCGGTTTCTATTAGTGCTGAATATTCTAGCGCCCCTTTCTCTCTTTCTGACAAAATTATCGCCTGAGCCGTCTGGCGGTATCTTGCGACACTCGAAAAGCCCACATTTTTGTTTCCAGCCTTTCAAAAAGCACCAACAAAAAGGCCCACAGAGAACAAGTGCTTTAATCAATATTACATATGCCATATGCCTGTTCTGTTTTGCTCCACAGTTTTCTCCAGCCCCGCACGGGCAAAGTTCTACATATTCATGATTCCAGCCGAGACAATGAGGTGTCATATTCAGTCTGCATTACACCACTACAAGGCCCTTTTCGTTCAAGACTGCGCCCATCTACGTTGAGTTTTTAATGTGGCCACTGACTGGGAAATCTGGTCCCAGATGAATAGTCAGCAAAAGTTCAATACCTGGTCTGAATTGCTGTTATATGGTGACATGGATCACTGATATGAAGAGGGAGATTTCTTAAAGAGTGGTGAAGTGATGTCTGCTTTCTCAGTGCCGGTAAAGTAGACCGACGTGAGATTGAGAGGTCAAGAGTAGAGCAGAGATGTGGTTGCCATATTGGCTATTGCTATCTGGTTCATGGCGTGAAAAAAACTGAAAAACACTGGTGAGATTAGCATTACATCTGGTTGACAGTGTGAAATTATAGTAGTGGATGAAGAGTTTCAAGAGGAGCCCTTTTTCGATAACTGAACACATGAAGCATGCTCTCCAGAATGTAACTTTCAAATATGCCAAACCAGAAAATGGCTGCATTACACAACTGGCAGAACATCGCTAAGATATGTAGCGTCTGGTAGAATCAACCATTCTCAGTTGTCAAACATTTCAACCAAGATTCTCTTCATTTTTAAACTGATAATTTTATTTAAGATTATGCTGATTTGCCTAATTACTGTGGGCTTCTGAAACAAAACAACATATCATCAAAAAAGGATGTGAATGCCCTAAAATTACTACTGAGACTCAACCTCACAGACACTCCAGTGTCCTGGAGTACACAGGCAGAAAGTGTTAGCGTGCACTGGAGACGTGTAATTAACTAACGGTGCATTTTTACACCAGAAAGTGCAATTAGATCAAAAGATGCATGTTAGGATTCTACGAGATCGCAGATACAGGTGGTTGAAATGAACTTTGTCCATAGGGTTGCCGGACTCTTAATTGGAGAGAGGGTGAGGAGCTCTGCAATCCAGGAGAAGCTCCAGCTCAAGTTGAGAGGAGTCAGCTGAGGTGGTTTGGGCATCTGGTTCGGATGCCCCCCGGACACCTCCCCAGGGGCTCCAGGCATGTCCAATGGGGAGGAGATGCCGGGGAAGACCCAGGGCACGTTGGAGGTATTATATCTCTGACTGGGAATGCTGTCCCCTGGAGGAGCTGGAGGAGGTGGTGGGGAGAGGGAAGCCTGGACCTCTTTGCTTAGGCTGTTGCCCCTGCAACCTGGGCCCAGATAAGCAGTAGAGGATGGATGGATGATCTTTTTTTAATACTGTGCGATGTGGTATTTGTACATGTTGACTCAATACTGAAGTTACACACTCTTTACCAAGAATGACGATTAGCCATTCTAAACAGCTATTTTTTATGATTATGAAAGTAAAACCCCTTCCTTGTGAGCACGTGCACCGCCCACACCCAGCCTACCTTATGAATATGAAATTGGGCTCTATTCAAATTACCTTTTGGAAATGATTTGCTTTCCCCAGCAACCTTGAATCTCTGAGAAATATTAGTCTCGTGCTGAGTTTAATCAACCCTTGGGTCCTCATTTGCAATATATTCACTGCTGGTGAATGTTTGATGGGTTAAGTCACTTAAAAATTGAAGTATTTTATATTGGCTTTAGTGACTTAAATGATGGGCCAATTTTACGTAAGTGGATTAGATCAGACTGTGTTATTTTATATGCGTGTGCAATCGTTAGCTTTGTAATTGGAAAGGAAAGTTTGTGCTGTAGGCTAGAGCGTTGTAACTGCTAATATACCATGATTATTTTCTAAATTCATGTTCCCTTGCATGTTGATTTTAACTGGTTTTAACGTTTATATTCGGTCATTTTCCCTCTTTTTGGGAATATTTCTGTTTATTCTGTATGTGGCCAGATAAATATGTTTGGCCAGATGTTTTGCCATCAGTAAATTTGACTTTAAATACACCAAGTCCTCCATGAAATATACACAGCTAAAAGCATAGTGGAAAACACACGTTGAGTTATCATACTTTTGTTTACTGACATAAACAACCTAGACCACACACATGAAGAGAGAAGGGAAACACACACCAAAAGATGCCTCCCTCCCTAGACACGCACGCACTAGCAGCACAAAGCATCCACTTAATTTGCACTTAGAAACCTGCGCACTGCTATCTAGCTCTACTTGAGAAACAAACTTTTGCATGAAACATCAGATAATAGAATGCACATCTGTGTTACACGTTCTGTTCTGGAGGGCAGGCTGTGAACGTGTGTGTGTGTGTGTGTGTGAGAAGCAGTGCTAATTTAAACAGCTCCCTCTTATCCTCATCACCGGCAGTCTGTTCCCTCATATGCTCGACATCTCACGTCTCTACTGTGACATATTTATGCCGACCTAATCTCCTCTTTACTAACACAGCTGACCTGCGCCATCCCTCCCAGTCCAATCATTCCAGATTTAGCCTGAAAGCCTCCTCCCCTCACTGGACTCGCCCTTGGTGCTGGCTCCCAAATCACACAGACTTCTATTGCGGTTAATTGACACGGTGTGCTGAAGTCTTCTAGTTTTTATTTATTTTTATCTGTAAACTTGTGTCATCGGCGTGTGTAACTTGTGAACTGAGAGTGCTGGTGTGATGGGTGTGGTCACGCCGCATGCGTTTGATTCGGCTCTGGCCTTTTTTTGCTAATGGCTTTTTGCCTTTGTGTCTCTGTTCAGAGTCGCTGTTGGAGGACAGGGCCTGTGTGTTGCTGAACAAAGAGCCTTTCTGAGAGGGAGAGAGAGAGAGAGGGAAAGAGAGAGACAGACAGGGAGGAAGGGAGAGAGAGAGAGAGAGAGAGGGAAAGGGAGAGAGTGAGAGAGGGACAGGAAGAGAGAGGAAAGAAAGAAGGGAGAGAGAGAGGGAGGGAGAGAGAGAGACAGAGGGAGACAGACAGGGAGGAAGGGAGAGAGAGAGGCACAATGAGAGTGTTTGCAGCACTTGGCTGTATCCCACTGAGGCTGAAGTGAATAAGTGATATTGACATAAAAAGAAAGGCTAACTGTCTTCTCTCTCAGCTGAAAAGATAAATTCACACACACACACATACACACAATCTCGTATATCTTTGCTGGGTACAACATCACTAGTATTTAATTGTACCTGAATAATTCTAAGACAATCCATGCATATAGTTCTCATCTGAACCTCAGGAGCCCAATGTTAGTGTTCACTTACAATTTTGGTTGTTATTATTATTGTTGTTGTTCTTTAAAACATCAAAGAAATGTCAAAATTCTCTTTTGTGATGTCATTTATATCAGCATGGAGATATTTAGTTCCCAAATATGTAAATCAATATGTAGTTGCCAATATCACACACAAACACACATACACTCTCATGACTTAACCTTTATCAGACCCTATTCAACACAGATCTCATTTGGATGCCTAACACTAACATGACGAATCAGTCTAGTGTGATTTCTCCTGTTTGTTAGTATAATCCACCACAGCAAGGAAGACAGACTTCCATCAGCTGGTCTCCAGGCCATTCCTGAGTCACTGTTAGTCACTGACCGTCGTCTCCAGGATGGAGACACACACACGCACGTGCAGGCTGGCTTAGAAACAGTCCAGGACATGTCACTGATCGGCTGTCATACCGCGTACTGTTTTAATGGCTGAGCGAGTTGTTCTTCTGTGAGAAGATGTGGGAGTGGGAAGAAAGGTGCATGAGCAACCTGACAACAACGGGGTAGTTTCTAGGCAACCAGTACATTGTAAGGTATCTGGGTTAATGATATTCTGTCACACCTGTCTCGCCCCTGTCACCTGTCAGCTGACAAGTGTCTGGAACCACACCTTACCTCCTGAGAAATGTACAAGTTTGATTATCACCTGGTAGTTGTGATCTTCGGTGTGATATACTTATGTTTCAAGTGTGACGTACTTATGTTTTAAGATTAAGCCCCGTCAGAATATGCGAATTCTTTATCAATCTGTCATCTTGCAGGTTTTATTGGGCCTGTATAATGATGATGCGCAAAGGTATATAATTAGCTCTAGCACCACAACTGTCAATAGGGTTTAGCCGAACTCGTAACCAGCACAACACAGCACGAGACAGTCTCATGCAAACTAGCACGCAAGTCTTCTGACTTCAGTCACCTGACTTGCGTTAGCTGCTACCCAAATATTTTAATGCAAACCAAATGCGCAGTCCAAAGCTGTATATCATACTCGCACGCGCGAAGCACGCGGGGCCCCCCTTATCCGACGCCAAACCCCTTCCAGATGTTCGCGAGGAAAATAAAAAATGACGGTAAAATGAATAGTATAGCTATCGTTCGCCTTCAGTTCGCTCAGAGCTCGAACCGCTCCTAAACCGCTCATCAGCTATGTTATTTCTTAAAAGGATAGAACAGTCACTATAATCCCCGATTTTAATTATGTTACGTTTCTACTACACCCCACTCTGAACCGGGATTGTAGGCGCTGAGCGGATTCAAGCCGTAGGAAGAAAGAAAATACAAGTGTATAAGTGTACGTGTAAATGACTGAAAAACAAAGCGCTTATTTTTTGTTGAGAAAACATTTTCTTTCCCTGTTCTCTGGATGATTCTAAGCTAGGATGTTAAGACTGGTTTTTGGACAGTTCAACTCTCTCTTGTTTATTATTTTACCTATTGATCCACAGTTCTTCCCCACGACAAGGAACGTCATAATTTTCTTAGAATCAGGCTTCCAGCATTGTGCCCTCCTAAGTCCTGACTGAACACTGTTGACAGATACACCTAAGAAATCCTCCACGTATATAATAAGTGTTTGTGTACGCCATCTACATGAATTCAGCTCACAGCCGGTTATATATGGTAAGTGGCTATTGTTTGCTAGTTGCTATCGAATATGTGGGGTATTATTTAGTAGGTGTCACACTCTCAGGAAGTTGGAAACATAAGTAGGGCTACAAAAGGTTAATGCAGATCATCACAGGTGAAGGTCACTTGTAGGGGTTTAGAAGACTTAGTGTCTTAAAAAAATTAATTCTTGAGGGAAGCAAAGACCAGCAAAGACCCCATTCCCTCCACTTCACCATTGCTGCTGTCCAGTTCCAGACTCAGATGCTTGGTTTGGGGTGCTCGCTCTTCGTGCCCACAGTGCAGAGGTGCCTACTGGCTGGCATCTTCCTTACTTTCTGAGGATGTCACGCAAGTTGAATGTAGCATGTAGATTCCAGCATCACTCTCTCTCTCTCTCTCTCTCACACACACACACACACACATTGATGCTTCTGTGAGCTTAGAGCATTTTTCTACACTGAAAACATAAAAAAACAACAACTCAGTTTTCAGAAAACGTACTCAATCAGCAAGTACATCAGCCAGCACTGTCGGAATTCCAGAGTAAATGTTGGTTTAAGGTGTTAATATGCATCTAATCCTGAAGGACAAAGGAATGTCGTCATTAAACGTTTAGCAGCGTGGAACGGCGTGGACTACCTGTGAGCACCTGTGAATGTCCATCCGAATTTGCCAGTCTTGCTCTCTTGATTCCCTCCTGCAGGTGTGGCCAAGGCCAATGTCACAGATGGCCTCACAAATCACTTATCCTGGTATTTAATCATGCAGGTATATCAGCCGCTAATGCTGACGTTTGTTGCATAGCAGAAAAATGAGTTGATCAAGTGCCTCTGCAAAGTTTGTGGTAGGACACGATTTTACCTTATTGAAGGTTCTACAGAGTTTTGTCATGTTTACCCATTTACACTGCATCTTATGGTCACTAAATGAAAATTACGATTGTAATTAGTATTCAGGTTAGAGCTGTGAAGAGTGAGCCCCTGTGTGGCAGTAACTGCTCAGGTCTCTTCTGTTTCTCATCTCTCCTCTGCTGTGTCTCTCCAGCCTTACTCTGACTCTCTCACACATTTGTTCAAGCTAAGAGGTCAATTACTGATTTTCACCTTCTCTGAGCTTCCCTGTTGGGTTCAGAGAAATACTACAGTCATAAAGAGGCGCCCACCCACCCCATCACACACACACACACACACACAGACACACTCTTGTAGCAGGTGCCGCAGAGTACCGATTGCTATGCCAACAAGGCATATTTTGATGAAACACTATTACTGCAATGATTTCAGCCTAAGAGATGGAGAGTCAGCAATGTTGTAGTGACTCACAGGTAATTGATTCAATCTGATTGGTGGGAGGGAGAAGGGTGCAGGAGCTGGCTGCAACCAATCAAAATCTGATAGACACAGCCAAGCTACAAAACACACACAGACAGACCACACATATACACACTCTCTTCACTTCCAGGGATATAAATGGAAATGTCAACTGGATGAATAATAAGAGAATTCCTGCAGGGGTCCTGCAGTCACAGAGAGAGGGAGAGATTGAGAAAGGGAGAGAGAGACAGAGAGAGCGTGAGTGAAAGAGTGAGTGCATGAGAGAGAGAGAGAGAGAGAGGGTACTGCAGTGCCTCACAGACAGAGAACATTTCAACACCCTACCACACCAGCAAAAGCCTGATGTATGTTGCCGTGTGTGCGCATGTGCGTGTATGTGTGAGCTGATGTGCGAGTGCATGTGTGTGTGCGCATGCATGTGTGTGCATGCGTGTGCGAGAATGTGTGTTAAAGGGGAGTTTAGGGGTGATGGGAATGTACAGTCTAAAGAGAAAAGAGAAAAAGCAACCCAGGAAAAAAACATCCGCTCCAGAATGCTGCAGGGTCTTCAGTTTCCCTTCTAAACACACGCTGATGTTCCCCAGCAAGTGTCCGACAGCTGGAGAGTGTACAGAGCAAACCAATCTAAAAAAAGAATTGGGCTTAAGATTCAAGACAGAATCTAGCAGTTTGGGCTCAGTGGAAACATAAAAATATCTCTCACGCTACGATAAACATTTCCTCTACGTATTTGCTCCCCTTCTGTCTGTATGACAGCTGTCCAAATATTTGCATCGTAAGAACAGAAATTTTTGCCAGCAAGGGCAAGTGTTCGGCGTGCGGTGGGAGAGTTTCAGACCGTTGAGTGGAGGATTTATGGGAAAGAGGTGACCAAGCTTGCTTCATTACAGTCAGGCAGAAATGGGACGCTGACCCTACGCCGGTCTCCCTGCAGGCCCCATTCCGTAAGAGCCCTAGAGTAAGTGCACTAGAGTAAGGGCACTCTAATTCTAGAGCTCTCAAATGGGCACTGGAAGTGCACTTTGGTGCACACAGCAGGCTTTGTAGGAGAAGGGTCTAAAGTGCATATTCATTCAGTTTTTCATTAGCAGGAGAAAACAGTTCTGCAGTTTTATTCATAAATGTTAAGAGGAATAATGAGCTTTACTAAATTATGATCTTTAATTAAATAGTGCTTTTCATTTTGTCTTAAATTTCAGGGAAAGATTAAGTGTTCATGTTACTGAAATACTGTACCACAGCATGGTTTGAAACCCAGCAGTGATCTCTGGATTATGGAAAGTGACCTTGCTGGGTTGACTGTCCAGATACCATCTGAAGTCACTGTCTAAACTCTGTTTTTGAGCCAGAGAGAAAAAAAATTGATGACAAAATAACATAGGTTGGCCCTGCACCTCCTCCTTGTGCTGAGGTGCAAGGCAGAGCCTAACTTTATCAGCCTCTCTCTCTCTCTCACACAGACACACACACACACGGCAGCAATAAAAATGAGAAGGAAGACTGAAGCACACTCTCTACAGGCTAACCATAGGCCTTATGGATTGATACTGACAAACAGACACATGAGAACAACAAACCTTTACTCTGTGTGGGTGTGTGGGTGGGTGTGTGTGTGTGTGTGTGTGTGTGTGTGTGTGTGGGGGGGTGTGTGTGTGTGTGTGTG
>JAOXYF010000005.1:4267568-4290541 GCA_028565775.1 Sternarchorhynchus goeldii
AGACACACCCCCGCCCACACCCCCCAGAGGCGTTAGATAATAGGCTTTGAAAGGAAATTAAGGATAGTTAACGTACATGCAAGGCTATAAAACAGTAGGAAAGTGTTTGGATCTGCCATTGAGCACTACTGTAACAACAGTGAGGATAATGGGAGTTGTGTCATAGTGAGGCCAATCGAAATAGACCAATCAAAATCTACATGTGAATGTTCTAAAGACCCATGATAAGAAACAGATAACTGAAGCAAATCCCAGGTGGGATTTATTCTAGAGTGGTGTTCCATTATGAATCAGAGAGCTATTTGTTAATGTCATGTTAAATCTGCCGGTAGGTTTTATGAATTTGCTCCAATATCTGCGCCGGAAGGAAACTTCTGAGGGAAGCTTACAGAGAGAATAACAATAACTGAAGTAGCTCCAGAGGTTAGAGAGTGATATTAGAATGAAGGTGCGCCTGTCTACAATACCAAGAACACTCAACTGGCCTATATGGGAGGGAGGCAAGAAAGATGCCATTACTGAAGAAAAACATCAATGCACATCTGGGAGTCTGTCAAAAAATATCAAAGTCACCCCGATAAAACCCAGCGTAAGGGAAAGAGAAACAGAAATTGAGGTTTTGGGCCACAATTCAAAAAAATGCTTGTACTACACATCTAACTCCACCCATTCCTGAACAGCAGCACCAACAGTGAAGTATAGGAGGAGCTTCATGTGGAGATTCTTTATCTCAACAGGCAATGGGCAGCTGGCTAAAAGGACTCATTGATGGTGCAAAATAGGGAAATTAGCGCAAAGCGACCTGCTAAGGCTTGGGAAACGTTTCACCATTCAGCAGAACAATGATCCCAAGGCCAAAGCAACGTAGGAGGTTATGAGCAACACAAAAGTGAGGGTGCTACATCCAGCCAAGCCGAAGTCCTGATCTCAGTACAACTGAGATCGGTGTCGCTAGTTGAAAATGCTGCTCTTCAAGCACTATCCAACAAACCTGAATAACATGGAGCAAATCTGCCAGGAGGAAAAAGAGAAAATCCCTGCTAAACCCTGCAGAAATCCACCCCCACACACTTACTGTTATTGCTACAAAAGGTGGTGCTACCAAGCACTTGTGTGAAGTGGTTCAAATTAAATAATTTATAGATCTACCTACAAATTCTGAAAATTAAATTTAAAATGTACTTCGATTTGGAATAAAAATATTGACGAACGAACGCACACCTCACCACACACACACACACACACGTGTGCAAGTTCCTTGTTTAAAATGGAAATTCACTAAGAAACTATTACAGGTGTCTCAGAATGGTGCTGAAAGCTACTCTTCCTCCAGCAATCTATCAGACAATCAGCGACACAAAGCTGGTGCCATGAAGGGAGGCCGCCACTGGAGGCGCCATCTTTCACTCAAACCGCAGCTCTGGAGGGGCAAACGGGAAAGCGAGACGCGAGTGTAAGTGATTCAGGATTTATTCTATTCACCACAGAAAACCACACCATTACAGTTCACTGCGGACAAACTTTCTACGTTGTTCTCCACCGTTCTGATTTCATCTACCTTTAGACAGGCAGAGAGAAAGAGAAACACAGAGAGAGAGAGAGGGGGGGGGGGCAGCCCAAGCCTTTAAAATGGGGCTCACTGAAACCTGAACCAGCACTAAAGGCAAATCCTTTCAGATGAGGCTTGAGGCCAACAATAACGAGCACAACAGGACAGTGTTTGCGTGTGGAGGTGTGCATGCGTGTGCACATCTGCAACAGGAAATGGAACCATCAAACTGACCCTTTTCTCCAGCCTCTCTAAACATTCACACAACAATGTAGCTCTTTCAGGTCAGCCCCCGCCCACCGCCGCTGGACATCTCTCCACCTGTCCCTGCCACTTGCTTTTCTCTCTCTGCCTCTACAGGCCAAACAAGATCCACCCCCTCTCTCTGCTGGTCCTTCCACCCCCACACTGTGGGTTAGGGCTCTGCAAAGCACACTGCACTCAAATCATTACTGACCCCAAAGGGAGACACAAAAGCTTCTAGGAATGCAGCTTTTCCACCAATGAGGGACTGGAACCACTCCGGTGCGTGTGGCGTTGCGATTCACGATTCCGTGGTGGCATCAGGACAACCATTCCACGTTTACACTCGTTTTTATCGGAAGCAACGACGAGTCGTCAGAGATGGGCAAACAGTAGGAACAGGTGGCGAAGCGCATGGATTTACCTGCAAGCCTTTGTGTTGTTTCTACAGATGTTTGTCGTGCTCCACTGTGCGATAACTAAGCGCGGTAATGTCTTTTAGGGGTTATATTACACTCCGCTGATGCCATGGCCAGCTGGAGTGTGCTTGCACAGACGCTTGTAAACTAGCCTTTTTCATCCAAAAATGAAAATCTGAAATATGCAAATATACTTTCACCGTATCCACCCACTCAAGCCGCTGCTCACCAACGCTGCTTTTGGCTGGAACATTAACTGATCGGGCATCAAGCTCGGCATGGTTTTAGACAACACGCAGGGTTAAAAAAAAAAAAAAAAATCAATCAATCTGAGGAATAAAAGATTTTCCCCCGATATGCTAATGTGGCCACGCCCACTCACCACTCCCACACACGCAAGCTCTTGTCGTCGGAGGTGCTGACAAATCGGCGGTTCTCGTCCACGAACGTGATGGTGTTGACGGCGCCCAAGTGACGGTCATACTCCTGCACCACCTCCTCGGTCCGGATGTCAAACTGGGAAGGACAGAGAGCGGGGGAGGCAGGAAACACTGGTTTACACTCTCTCTCACTCACACACACACACACACACACACAGAGAGAGAGTAACGTAGCCCTAGGACAGCCGGTCCCAAGATGACTTTTGCCCTCTGCCCGCGACAGAGAGAGCAATGAGGTGGAGGCCGAGGGAAGGAGAGGTGTGTGATTACTCCCCTCCTGGTGCGTTGGGAGTGTGTGGTTTGTTCTGCTCAGCTCCCTCCCCCCTTCTGTCTCCTTCCCTGCAGGGCCATAGATTCTTCTGGAACAGACTGGTGTGGATCCATCCTTCAGGACTCTTCCTCCTCACATCGCGCACACACTCACTCCCTCTATTTGAGGGAGCCATGGAGCGTGAAATAAAGGCCCCGTCTTGAGATTTACTGAGGGTAACCAAGACTTCTCTTGAGTGCGGGTTTGGGTGTGTGTGAGCATGCATGTGTGAACAATCTAACACCTAACATGATGAAAGCCAAGACCAGTTTGAGGCAGTTTATGTCTCAAGCGCACACACACACGCGCGCACACACACACACTCGCACGCGCGCGTGCCCGCGTGCATACACACAAAACACATGTGCCCCCTTACCTGCACGATCTTCTTGTCCGACATTCCAGCGACAAACAGGTTCTGTTTGTCCTCGTCTGGGTTGAACTTTACACAGTAGGGGACTTTCCTGTTAGTGAACTTGGAGATGCACTGACCTGAAGGCAGAGGAAATTCAGTCAGAGTGGTGAAGACCCCCAGTGACCCACAGCTCCAGCCCTCCTCCTCTCACAGCTCACTGGAGCTGCACCTGTGCAGATGGAGGAGGACCTGGCCAGATCCAACGAGCTGATCCTAAGGTATTGATCAAAGAACAACCCTGTGTGTGGGGCTCCCCCTGGTGGAGGAGCGGAGAGAAGGAACAGATATACACAGCTGGCGAACTACCACAGAGCCTCCGTGAAACCGCCCACATCCTGACCAGAGACATGTGGAGCGGCACACTCTTCTTTTTCGTTATTCCAGAACTGTGGCTCAAAACTCCAGCTCAGAACCCAGCAAGGCACCGGAAAACGGGTTGGTCTCAAAGCGCGAACGCAGGGGCGGGTGTGGGCGGAGCTCACCTGTCTCGGTATCCCACAGCTTGAGGTAACGGTCATAGGCAGCGCTGAGGAACTGAGTGCCGGAGTTGTTGAAGCAGATGTCGCGCACCGCCTTACTGTGACCTGCAGCAGGGGAGAGGATCGTCTTTAGTGATTGGCTGTCGCTGATCTGATGTCGCCGTAGCCTGGACAAGTACGTTTAATAAGGAGACTGAGAGAACCAACAGAATGCGAGATGAGAGGAAAACGGATTATATGAGAGTGAAAGTGATAAAGTAGAGAAAAAAGAGCAAGAGACCGTTTTCCCATGCAAGCTGCTGACTGTAACCGGGGCAACGCCCCACAGCCACAGGCCCTGTAACGATGCCTCCAGCAAGCAGCTCTGCAGATGCCGCTGGCTCTTTGGGGACGATGCTGATGCTGCGGGGCACATCGCCATAGAGACTGCCCGACTCTTGCTGCCGCGGGAACAGGGCGGCGATCTAGCAGTGCTTCAAGAAGAAAACTAGTGCTGAAGGACCTCCCGACCAGCCGTGCTAATGAGGGACGGCAGTCACCGTTAGCATTTGCATAATTCTAACTAGCGAACAAACGCGTCGTCATTGCTGGAGACACTGGTGTTCATGACAACCGTTTTGATCTTGCAGAGGAGCGTGGAGAGTTGAGGCATCCGTGCACCGACGCACGTCTGGTGCATCTTTTTTTTAACAGCCCGCTCCACGTCCGTCTGCATGGCGGCCATCTCTGCTGGCTTCTCCATGGCCCTCTTGCTGTTGAATGATACATGGTGGATTCATCTCGCCAAATTCCGCTGAACCACTGGGAAAGGTTCATTTCCACTTTTCTTCGCGCTGTCCAAGCGCTGGGTAAACATTAGAAGATTCCGCACATGTTATGAGCACTCTACTCAGCTCCTGAGACCCTGACCAAGTCAGGCAACAAACCTACTGGCTGTTTCTCAGAAAACTCAATAAACAGAGGGTGGGGGGAGGTGGTGTGTGTGTGTGTGTGTGTGTGTGAGAGAGAGAGATCAGAGGGCACTGTGTTCTGAAAGCCTTTCATGTTCTCATTCTCAGTCTCATCAATTCTCTGCCTCGAGGTGCAAACATAATTACATCACCATGTTCATCTGACCACCAGACCTTTCTGCAGGTGCATCGAAAACCAGACCCGGTGGCTTCCTTTCCCTTTAAATGTTCTAATGTACAGTCACCCACAGCTTCCTTAAGATGGAGCTGAGAGCTTTCTGGCTTATTAACCAACTACGTAGGAAACACCATCTCTCATGCACTGTGTCAGGAGTGTGTGCAAAACTCCTTACCGATAAACGTCCGTAAGCACCTCCTGTCACTGTAGACTTCCCATAGCTGCAAAAGAAAAAAAGTGTTTTAGGTCTCATGCAACATATAAGACGAAGGGCTGAAACATGTTCCCAGGAACCTGTGAGCAAATCCTTGCGCAGGGAAGCCGTCAGCCCCCGCTGCAGACGTTCCGCGCTCGGAGGCGTTTATTCATTATTGGAACGAGGGAATAAAAGCGAAAAAAACTACGGCTAAATAAATGAGGACTCGTACTGCAGAGTAACAGTAACAGAGTAACCCTACCCCCCTGCTCCACCCTGAACAAAACTAACGCCAAACACTAGAAAGAGCTCACTGTATGTGGGAGATCAGAGCAGGGCTGCCCAAGACAAACGCACAACAGGGCCCTCATCACTGCTACTGCCTTCAATGTCTTCCTGCTGGTTAAAGCAGGCAGGCGTGCTGTGCTCCGCTGACCTGCATATATCAACTATGATATATTTATATGTTTGTCTAAGAGTATCTAAAAATGACAGACATCCAATCAATGAAAGAGTTGTGAAAGAGCCTAGCAAAACGCAAGCTTGTTTTGGCATTATATGGATCCAGCTCTCCTTATGCAGACGGCAAGAGTTTCTTGAGTGCTTAGAGACCGGATATTGCATGCAACAACGATTTATGAATTCTGTCACTCTTCTTAGGGTCAGAACTCCACGGTAGACCAATATATCAATGGCTGATGCCGATATTTACAGAGCATGGAGGCTGATAGCCTTTTGCATTGTATAAAATACACCAATTTAATAAAAACAGTTTAACACTTCTTGACTGCACTGTCTATTAGTCTGTAGTGCACGTGGGGGGGGGGGGGGGTTCACTGTATGAATCGAAGAAATTATTATATTCCTTAACGAGTGCCCTGGTCTGAGAGGTCATGGGTTTTACACGATATAACCCTGTGGATATATACTTAAAATAGTGAACAGTTTCGAAACCCAATTATAGAGCAAATACATGGATCTGTGAGAGTGGAGCTCATTAGGGAGAGGAGTAACGCCTACCTTGATCTTACAGTCCATGGAGCAGGAGAGGAGCAGGTGACCAGACACAGGAAACAGCCGAATGGCGCTGACACCCTGCAGGCGGTAGGGAAAGAGGAGTTAACTGTGTACTTCGTGCTCAAACACCACCTGCTTTCAGGAGCAGTTTACAAGGGGTCAAGGGGTAGAGCTTCTACTCTTTCGTGCACTGGAATGTCAGGGAGCGGATCTCAAATCAGTAATCCGACAGTTGCTGAAATATAGGTAGGTGCTTTGAGGCTGAAATCCAAATGAGTGCGAGGAAGCAGTAGGAAGAGAATGGGGGTGGTTCACCTCCAGTGTTTGAGAGCACCGAGTGAATACTGCTATCAGACCAGGCTACAGAGCTCACAAAGACAAAATAACAAAAACCAACCACCTCAAACACAGACACTGCTTGAGACGATGTAAATCGAATTTCAATCAGGACTGCAAAAATAGCAAGAAATCAAGTTACAAATGGCAGTATTCCTCAAACCAACGGCCCAACACCTGCATGCTTCCTGAACCCTGTAATTATAGCCCATTATTAACCATGGCCATGCACTCCATCTTTGAAAATGTTCTACTCACAGATCATTTCAATTAATATCTGTGACCACACCACCATTCTTGGCTAACCATCTAAATCAATTATATTACAGCATATTGATTTAATATCCAATTTCCCACGTTTTTGTAAGATACTTTGTAAAGCACCCTTGGTTAGAAAGATGTATGAATAAAACATGATTATTTCACAGAGATGAAATACATACAGGATGTATTTGAGCTCCAGTATTAGTGCAATCTCTACTCAAAATAACTGAAATCAGTATTTTTTCCCCTTCAAATTATACATCTTAATAGACACTTCCATTCAACAGGCACTGTGTACCTGGACCACTTCCCTGGATATTTCTCACCAGGTACAGAGTGGAACCTGTACCATCTCACCCCCCAACAAATGCACTAAACTATACCATCATACCCTCATTATCGGAGTCGGTCTGCTCCACCTATGTTCCAATCTTGCATGCAGAGGCACACAGACGTGTGAGGAACCTCACCTTGGTGTGCCCTGTCCAGACATGCAGCTGTTTCTTGGGCAGGTAGCATTTGTCGGGCACGTCTTTCGAGCGCAGGTTAACGCCCACATCCTGCGGGATGTGCAGGTACGAGCGGCCCTGGTAGTCATAGGCATCTTTGACTGTGGAGGGTCGAGGAAAGATGCCTTTAGCTCGTTCAACGAAAGTCAGAGAGACGGTGGCATCGTGGTAGTCGCAGGCATCTTTAAGTGAGCAACAGGAGCGAAACAAATTTATGCTTGGCGAACCACAATGGGTCCGACCAGCTGCTATGACCTCACCATGTAGAATGGTCTTCTCTTCAGCAGGAGCATCTTCCTCATTCTTGCCCCTCTTCTGCCTCTTTGCTGTGATTTCGTCCAGCTCTTTCTGCTCCTCCTACAAAACAGATCACAGATGAAGTCCCTCAAGGTGCAATTAACGGGATATATATGCTTGTTTCACACATTAAATCTAGTCTTTACTTTGTGAAGTAAAAGCCAACACAGTTGGACTCAGATTGTATGACAAAAGGCACAAAGCCTGCAAGGACAAAACCAAAACACCACAAAACATACAAACAAAAACCCGCCCAAGTAATTTCTATACAGTCTATGAAACCCATGTGTGTGAAGTCTGACCTCAGAGGGTTTGGCCACATCCTTCTCGTCCTGATACTTGGCCCAGGGACCCAGGAAGCTGTCGATCTCTGATGCGTCTCCCCCTTTCACCCGTTTCCTCTTTTCCTTCTTCGGGCCTGATTCAAACACGGTAAGTCCTGTGAAGAACAGATGTGTGCAGGTGTAAATAACTGTCCAGTCAGCAACAGTGAGGGTAGGGGTGGTTCAGGTAGTAAGCAGAGAAATACAAGGTTTGAGTACCCTTCTTCTTCTCTGCCTCCTCCACTGCTCCTATGTAACTGCTCGATGAGACTTGACTGCTGTCCACAGATGGGTCTAACGCATACCCTGTTGGACACAGTGAATACGTCGTGCTCAGAAATAAAGGTTTACACCAAGTAAGAATATTTCATGATCAGTATAGCTACAGTTGGATGAGCGCACACTGGCAATTCTGCCATGATCCAGGTTATACCAAAGCAATTCTGAGATACAAATCCTCTCTTGCAAATGTAAGCTGCCGTATGTCTCATAAGTGACATGAAATATAACAAGAAAGCAACCCGAAAGTCCGCACTAACGTTCAAAAATCCTCAAGTATATTCCTTACCAAAAGTGGAAAACGTCCTTCTTTGTTGTTCAAACATGAAGTCGTTGACATGGGCGGGCTCAGCATATCCAGAAAGCATGTTCCTAGGAGCAGCCATTTGCTGCGTTTTGAATGGATTAACTGGCCCAAACTACAACACATGGAACGGGGTTTTACGTTAAACAAAACACTAAAAACTTTCGTTCGCATATAAACATATATCGCATGTAAACCCTCTTGATCGCGAGCTCACCTCGGGTGCAAACATAGTTTCGTAAGTAGGGTTATAGTTGACTTCTTTGAGCGAGGGGTCAAGGTGTGTGCCAGTCTCAACATCTTCCTGAAACGTAACAGGACGGTATTGCTCATTTTAAGTTATTTAAGCACTTGTGGAATAACGAAGCTAGGTAACGTTAATGAATGATGCTACCAAATTAGCTACCTAGCTAGCTAGTTTCCAAGCTATTTATTTCAACATGTCTTTTAGATGGCATTCCAGCCTTTACATGTACCTATATAGGAGTCCAGTACAACGGTTTCAGACTTAGCTACAGGGAAAATTACTTTCAAGTAAATTAATTTTGCTAGCTAGTCGATCAAACGTTACTTGGCTAACATTAGCTAGCTCGAGTAATATAGCTACACTAGCATGCTAGCCGACGTGAACCATACCTTGACGGCGACCTCAGGCGCTGAATTAAGAACAGACAAACTCGTCGTTTTTCCAGTTTTTAAAGGCTGAAGATGTGCAACTGCATCTGGGTCTACCTTTTCTGACTTTGACTTTGTGTTGGGATCAGATTCATTTTCTGAATCGGAATCACTCCCATATGCAACGAGTGAGCCTACTACTGCCGCCATCTTGGATGTTGTTGGTGTTCGTCAGAGGGTCCTACCAAACTTAGTTATACAAAGTTATATGGATGAATTTAGTAAGTAGTGTTTTCGACTTAACTGTAAAATGCACATTTAAATGTCCGTTAAGCTAAACTTCACATCTTTATTTACAACTGTGATGTTTAAAAATACTTGTGACACAATTACAACATTTATACACCTTCTAGGACATTTGTGTTGGACTCGGAGAGTTTGGAGATACGTGTAGATTTGACATGCAAACATGCTTATTGTAATTACTAAAATATCAATTTTGAATAACAGACACGGGATTAATTAATTATGCGTTTTGCTTCCGTTTTAGAATGCGTGAAAAATAATGAATCTGTTACTCATCTAGCTCCTCCTGATTGGATAGCAGGGTCTAACTGGGCGTGGTTTGTGGTTAATATACCAATCAGGTCAGGCGCTCATACTGTGTGCGGGTGTTGTACACAGTCCTGTGCTGTGTGGGGCAGGTCCAACAATAGAAAGTGGTTTGTACCAAAACTAGCGGACAGAGGTGAATTCACATGGATTATAACCAAGAGCTCCATAACCTTATAAAAACTGATTGCAAATCCACTTAACACAGATACATAAATATCCTAATCATAGCTTTATCGACGTCACGGGTGCGAAGCTAGCAATTTTCGGCGCATATGTCACTAGTTAATCTCTGTGAATCCCTTTTTGATAAATACTGTGCTATAGTCCTGAGAGCGCATCTTTAACGAGATTCGCAAGCAAGCTGTATTTCAGCAATGATAATTCTGTAGCGTGGAGCGGGGACTGAAGAACTGAATTGAGAGGAATACGGGAATACACATACAACCCCGAGAGCAATGGAAAAAACAAACGGAAATTTCTGAATTAGAGGTACAGTATTTTCTTTTAACTTTAAAACAATAGGTACGATGTTTTTCTTTCCTTTATCTGAAAGAAAAATCTGACAATGCTGATCATAACCTATTTGAGTTTTCTATTGTTTTTATATTTGTAATTAACGTTAGATGATGCAAGTTAACCTTTTAAGAAATAGAGTATACATTAAATTAAAATGACATTGTATATTCTCCAGCTACAGTCTGCGGCATGTACTGGCCCAAGTAAGACAATACTGACTGGCCATCGCTTACAGGAGGTAACCTAGCTAGCTAGCAAGCTATCCCATAGTACGAGCGGGTGACAGGTGTGGGTTAAATTATGCATGCATCGTAGAGATAACTAGCTAGCATGCTGGATACACAGGGCACGCTAGACTTTTGTCTGCCCTGCTAAACATCTTAGGTTAAGCAACTTATGTGGGGATTCATTCGAAGCGTGAAAGTAGCTTTTTTTTATCGCTGGTTTCTCGATGTTCCTTGGCTGCATAGTGTAACTGATCGTGTCTTGAAATGTAACCGGGGGGAAGGGATTGCAATTCCACATCTGCACAGTTAGCGCTGAACCGTGTGGAATCCCTGCCTTGGTTTTACTACAGAGTAACGAGGTTTGCCAGTACACAGTGATTTAACTCACACTAATATGTTAGCTTGAACTACCCTTTTTAAGGGTATAAAGTCTAGTGATTGTTTTTATAACAGCAGTACCCCGTTTGTTCAGGCAGATCAAATATTTTGCTTGGAGTGTGCTTCTCAATGAGAGATGGTGTTAGAAGTGTCCGGACAGTAAAATGAGGATATTGTACAAATGTCAGCAGAAATATTTAGGCTCCTGTTATATCGATATGCCGCACAACCTGCATTCATATTATTTGTGTGGTAGTTTTTTAAGTTTAGGTCGAAATATCTCCATGATTTTTCACTGTTCAGGGGGGAGGTCAGAAAATCATAGGAAGACTCTTTGTGAAACCTGAGACTTCTGTGGTATGGAATGAACAAAAAAACCCTCAACTTCTCTGAGTGACTGGCCGATTTATTGTTATTTTTATAAGTGTTTAAATAAAATTTAATGCCACACTGGCTTTCTTAACTAGGTAACTAAAATCTGTAAATTACGTATGATGAATGAAATAGCGATAGAATATGAAATTTGCCACACAGCTAACTACATTTATTCTAAACGAATTTTATATTTCATTTATTTATTATTTATTACTATTTTCTGTCTGCTCACCTAAACCGCATAGGAAATTAACTTGGGATGGACACGAAACCTTTTGAAGGAAAAAATCCTGATGTATTAACTCATCAGAGCTGAGATGTGTTTAAATTGATGACTGTACATATTGAGCGCGTAGCAGAACACCTTTCGCAAACATGCGAACTGTCAAGTCAACGTCTCGCCCATAAACGATGTCGATTATTTTCAGATCTTATGAATAAGGCTTTATTAAAATGTAAGTTACTCCACGAACATGTAATTAAGCTTCAGAACAATACAACCACTTACAGGGACCTGAATGAAAAACTTATTTTTAAAACGTTTTCGAGATAGTCAAAGACTGCAGTGTTAGTCACTTATCGACGATGCCTTCGTCTTGGCAGCTGTTGCGTTTCTCGGTAATTGAAGGCGTCAGAACGATCAGATAGAGCTGAAGTGGCCCAGCGAGATTCATCGGACACACGCGCACACACGCGCACGCACACTGCATTAGCCATATTAGCAAAGCAGAGAAGCGCGCGCATTTCGCATAAGAAGTTGAACAAAGCTCCTAATATGATTCCTTCATCTCAGTATGGCCTTGTCAATATGATATATGGAGAAGTAATATTAAATATATTTATCTGAATGATTTATTATAATGTATATATATTTTTGTACTGTATCATTTATTAATATAAAGCAGAAATCTCAGCTGGGTTTCATGAACAAGTTTTTATCCTATTGCCCTGCATAAAAAGCCCTATGGTGGTCATTGTAGATATATGTTTTAGTTTCATTAATTCAGTCACTACATAACTAATGTCAACAAACAGACCACATTATTGCTGAGTATTAGTGGGCCAGTATGGTTCAGTGGTCTCTGCTGGCAAAGCAGAAAACAGCATTTTCTGTGATTTAGGCCATTATTATTCATTAAATGCTCTCCTAGCGTGCAGTTGCTTCCACATGGCCGCTCTTGGATGTCGGCGATGCTCATGTCTCACTCACATGTCATCCCACCATGGGAAGAAATGTGCACACAGGAGAGGAAATGACCAGGCTGAGATGAGAGAGGGAGGGAGGGAGGGAGAGAGAGAGAGAGAGAGAGAGAGAGGGAGGGAGGACAACAACGTGGACAGAGAAAACTTCTCGTGGTGGTTAAGCATGTTTGAGGTTTTGCTGTGTGTCCCAGCTGTTGGGATGCTTCAGACACAGGGCGCTTTGTTCCTGCTTCCCTGTCAGGCCTGGAGGCTCCACAAAGCTGATTCTGTGCCACAGGGACTGGGTGGGGTGGGGTGGGGGGTGGGAGGACACTGTGTGTGAGGGTTTGTGTGTGTGTGTTCATTATCCAACTGTTTTTGAGAGATGAGCACACTGGACATGGCTTTGAATGTCTTACTGGGTGCATATGTTAATACCTACACTTCCCATCATGCTGTTAAGTGTCTATTAGGATCAGCTGTAAGAGTCGGATTGAAATGAACTGAAAGTTTGCACTGATTGGCTGATGTTTAAAGAGTTACCCATTGAATTTTGCAACCAGCACTATGCCCAAAGCAAAATTCCTCAAAAGACCCTCAAAGAATCTTCTGTAGTTGGGAAGGAGGAATGATAACACAGAGCTTTTTTTATTTTTTAAATAAGTAATTTGATTGGTAGACCACAGTAAACAACTGATGAAGACTGTCAGGATCAGGATTCTCGGCACCTTTCACTCCTAGAGCTCAATCGCTCCAGCAGGCTGTGTTGAAGTCTCAGACTCTAACAATGTAGTGAAAGAAACCACACCCATGGAAGTAGGTTGGCATAGGCTGTGCACTGATGCGAACCGTTTTAATTGCCCATTTATTATTTCGGGAGGACGAAGACGACATTTGGGCGAAGCGCCCTCTCCACAACGCTTAAATATTTGGGAAGACAATTCCTTATTTTGAGCAAGGTTTCCTTTGACGGTACATTAAGGTGAAGTGCAAGTGGAAGTATGGTGTCCAACACAGATGAAGAATAAGTCTCTAGAATGTGCTGCACTCTCACGTAAGGCCCTGTGGCACATCCAGCCTTTTATTTACTGCAGCAGATGGATCCGTGTCATAAGGTGTCACCATGTAATCCATCTGAAGGTCTGACAACTGGAGCAGACACCCTGCACTGTCTGGCCTCGATGTGGTGGCCAGCCGAGAATCGGTGCATTATATGGCAACGGTTGTTCTGGGCGTGCCTTGGTGGGGAGGTGGGCGGAGCAATGGGTGGGATGGGAGAGGTGTGGTAAGGTTAATAGAGAGTGCGGCCTGTGAGATTGTTGCCATGAACCACTCTCTCGTTGCTGTTAACCAGCCTCTTGCATGCCTGGTTTAAGATGGTCGTTTAGGATGACCAGAAGCTATTCGGACCCCTGATATGCTGGAGCATAAAGGGGAAAGGGCAACATAATGGAACTGCGAGTTCAAAAGAGAGGCCCTCGTTTGAAATGTCGAACCGCAAAAACCCCCCCAAAAAAACACTCTGATTGTCCTATTAATGTAAATACAATTAGCCAGATCTTGATTATTGGAAAGGATCCAGCATTAAGATAACATGACTGTTAGTAGCTTATCGGTACTGTGAATGTGGTAGGATTGCCGACACCTTAAGTGTAGTCAAGGCCAGTGAAGAAGCAGGAATATTTCGTCCAAGGTGAGCAGTAGCTTAAAACCTGACAGGAACTAAAAGCCTTTGATGTACATGCGGAGTTTGGAGATCAAAGCTTGGTAAACGTGTAGACACTTGAATAAGGACTCCATTTCAAGATGCCTCAAAAATAACCTGCGAGTGTGGTTTTTCCACCTCCCACGGACGATCTCTGCCTCTTTTGGAACTGAGGATCGTACAATGTCGTTAAGTAGCGCTTGGAGCTCTAACTGCCTAGTCCTGCGACCTGCCGACCACCTGTGATTGGCAGGTGCATTTCTCAGGTATATTCTTTGGCTGAGGTGGGCTCTCCTCTTTCTCAGGAGATGGGAAATTGAACAAAGCTTACATAAGTCAATCAATCAATCAATTTTGATTAGTTAAATGTGTAGTTTTTTTTTTTTTTTTAACCTTATATACTGAATTTGGACAGGATTTTTAAAAGGCTGAAATGGAGCTTTTGAGTTCAGCACAGCTGTTCTGTAATAAAGCTCTTATATAAGTGCTCTTACATAAAATAACTATCATTTCATATGTCCAAGAATGCGTTGTATTTCTATACATGTACATGTTCTGACTCTGAACACATTTCCATTTTTTTTAACCACTTTTCATGCTGTTAAGGAGTTTTCCACGTATTTATTTGCTGGTCTTATTCATTTGCTCCAGCCCATAATGAACTTCTTGGTCGTTTGTTCTCCTCATGTTCGCTCCGTCTCCTCCTGACAACGTTTTACTTCTGCGGAGGTGAAGGAGGAGGAGAAGGAGGTGGCAGGAGGTCCCTCACGTCTTGTTGTTGCTTATTAAACACCACTGGGTCCCGAGGTCTTTAGTGGCTTTAGGGCTGATTCGTGACTCACGGGCCGATTCGGATGTCGATCACCTACCAAAGGCCACAGTGGGTAGGCTATGCTAAAACAACCCTGGCAAAACCTGGTTGGTTTGTTTGTTTGTTTGTTTTGAGCAGCACTATTCAGAAAGGTCAGCTCGAAGGCCTTATCTGCAGTCTGATACCAGATGTCCTTTAGCAGTGCAAAGAGAACACGTGAGCATTAGATTATGGTGCAGTAATCACCACCACAACCCCACCACCCATCCCAGGCCAAAGGCCACAAGGTCCGTCAAGCAGAAGAATGGAAGAGCCATCGCGTTTTTGGCTGCTGTCGTGTAAGCGATCCAAGTGTACTTGGGGCTTGGTGTGGATATTCGAACCCTGCATGGGATGTTCCTCCACAGAGGAGGACCTGGTGTCTGCTTACACCCCCAACATTAGGGGAGATTCCTTTGTGTGCACAGATACAGGTGGTGGCCAAACAGCTTTTAAAGGGAACGGAGAACAATAGGTTAGAAATGGCACAGGCTTCAGGGACACAGTCACCACTGTCACAAAGGGGCGAAGCATTTAGTATAGCGATATGACTTTCCCTCCATTATCTGCTAGTTAAGGCCTTCATCCTGAGAAATCACTGCCAAAGTGCACAGTTTCTGTCAACAGCACTGTGTTGTGTAAAGGTCTCACGTCAGATGCTGAATATTCTAATTTGAATATTCAAATTGCGCTGCATGGCCTCTCGGATGTTTGCGCAACCAGATGGAGGCGTATGGTGCTGATCTGAAATCAGTGTCTAGGTTTCTACCGTGGTCTAAGGTTTACAGACTCAGGTGGAATACATTGTTCACAGATCAGAATGCAGGGGCTTCTGGCTCTGTGAGTCATTTCTTCCCACGTCATGCAAAGCGGTCTCAGTGCCAGTGGCGTAGCACTGGGACGGCTGTTCAGCGTTTTTTTTTCTCTCTCTCTTTCTTTCTTCTTTAAGCTCGAAAGCCACTCCTGCCATGCTTCTGAAAAGCATCCACAAGACCACAAGCAGGCGGTGATTGATGTGGGCCGAACCACAGAGAAGGTCAGGTGCACTCAGAGAGCGCAGCCAATCAGGGCCGCACGGTTGGATTCTGTCATTCAAGTACAGAAGTGCAGGAAGTCGTAATTTTAGCATTTTATAAACCAGCACTAACCTCTGCCCTCCGCAAAAAAAGAACAAAAAAAAAAAACTGGCATATACACGGACAAAAAGGCGGGAAACGCTTAGCAACCGAACGCCTCTAAGCCTTTAAAAAAAAATAAAAATTTCACCTGGGGCAAAAAAGGGGAAGTGTGTGTAGCTAGCTGCCTGTTGCCTTGAGTCAGTGAGCAATATCTGCCCCGGGGTGGGGTGGGGTTGGGTGGGGGGCATTTAATTGTGCCGAACCATGCCAAGCTTGTGCCGATTTGCATGGGAGCTGCTTTGCATCTGGAAGGAAAAGTTAGGGAAAGTACGCAGGCTCAGCAGGAGCTTTAAGCTTCAGCTGGGCCACCAGTCAGTGAGGAAAAACCACAACAGGAACAAAAAAAAAAGGAGAGTCATGTTTGTGTTTGTTGTAGGGGCTTAATCATGACGGCACACTTACCATTGCAGTGATTCTAAACGTGAAGCTCTTTACATGTGAGTTCTTGTGGAAGTACAAACGTTTGTGTGTGGGTGGGGGGGGGGGGGGGGGGTTGCCGAGGGGATAAACTGCAGGAGTGGAGGAAGTTCATGCCTCTCTTCTGGTGCTGGCAGGAACATGGAGGGTTTTATTTTTATGCTTCATTTTCAAACAGAGTCGAAGGGAGAGGGAGGGGGTGGAGCACAGAGAGGCAGAGGAATGGAGAATGAGAGAGTATGAAAGGGGGAGAGATAGAGGAGGCATTTCTTTTGTTTGTACGGAAATAAGTTGGAGAGGGTCAAAAGCTCAGGAGAGTCCATACTGGAAGAATATGTGAGCTGTGGCAGTCTGTGGTTAGTTATTCCAGGAGGGTGTAGGCTTTGCTGCTCTAATTTAAGGAGAGTAGCTAATGTATAATGAAAGAAGCCTTTTTAAAATGAGCTAATTTAGTTCATACTTACAGGGTTAACATGGCAATGATTGTTTCCAGGGTTCACAGATGGTATTAAGCAATTTTAATGCAAAGATGAGTATTGCGCAACTTAAAACTGCTTTTTCAGTTGGTCCTTGAAAAAGTCAAGGGTCAGTGATTATTGACATGTTGAATGCCGTATAGGGAAGCAGGCCGATTCCTTGATTCTAGATATGCTGAGGTGCACTTACACACTCACACACGTGGCCGCATCCCCTCTTTCAACACCTTTCTTTTTTCTCACGGATGAATTGGTCTTCATCGGAGCAGCCATACTGCGGTAACTCGTAAGGATCTTGCAGAGTAAGAGGCTCAGAAGTTAACAGATGGGTCCCTGCGCCAGTGGGAATGGGAGTGGGGTTGGGTGTGGGGTTGGGTGGGGTTGGGTGGGGTTCTCAGCCCTGAGAACATAGTGGGAACCTTTCACCAGGCAAGGTCTCCAACATAATCTTGATCTTTCTTGAGAGCATGCAGCAACACCCGTTCTACTACCCTGAGCAGGATGACAGGATGATGTGTGTTCTTTTACCCGCTGCCTTTCGCATCTTCAGGGATCTGTAAGATTGTGATATAACTTCTAGTCCAGTTAACAGGCACCTGCCCTCCTACTGGGTTTCCTGTCCAATCCAAATTTATTGTACTTAATCCAGTTAATCAAGTACTTTGACTAGGGTAGATTAGTGTTGGAACTAATCCCTGAAGTGTTCAGGGTGGAAGACTTCCAGGAGTAGCATTGAGGGCAACTGTCCTAGATTATGTGCCTACAGCTGGAATAGTGACACAAATGTAATTTCTCCTTATGGAGAACTGCAGGGTATGTAAAAGGAGAAGCGATGATTATGTCATACAAGCAGTGTGGATGAGCAGTCTCACAAGCATAACTGCCATAATGTATCTATGTAGGTCATAAACATAACTGGGAGCCAAGCTATAAATGACTATACTGCAGATGCTGTAGACTGGTTCATGTGCTACAGAGGTTAATTACATTCCATTTGTTGGCTCTCATTTATGGACCAGTTTTGTGTGACATGGGTTTAAGACTCTGGATTGAAGAGGACAAGAACCAGTGTCTGTGATTCCAGTTCTGGAGGGTCACAACAACCAATTTGAGGGCCTAAAAAACTTTTTTTGCGTGTTTTAACACACCTGATATGAATGCTGAACTGTATAGTGTAGACTCTCAAGAGAACAACACTGCAAACCACTGTGAGAATAAAGAGTAGGAGAAAACGACGTTAAACTAGCGAACTAGAGACATCCACTCAGATTCGCTGCAGCTCTGTAGACTGAGTTCCTTTGCGTAAAGCCTTGTCTGCGGCTAACCGCCAGTGTCAGCCCTGTGGCTCAGCATCACATTTCCGCAGTTGTCTTGACAGGCGTCACAGTTGTTAGCGAGAAGGTCTCAAGGTTGCAGGTTCATCTCTGCGTTGTCATATGTGATGGAACAGAGTCTATCAGGATGAGTCATCTTGCTGTAGAGGGCATTGCCTGATGTTCACAGATAGAAAAGATTACATAAATTACAGCTGGATCCACACCTTTGGAACTCAGAAGGTCTGCAAAGTGGGAAAATGCTTTCTTGCCAAAGTTATGCTGATGGACAAATAATTAACTCACAACCAGCTGAAAGTACAGACTGCAGTCACTTTGTGTTGCTTCTCCAGATCAATACAAATGTAATGGCAGTAGTAGGATATTGGTGCAGCCATTTTGACCGAGCATTTTTGAAAGAATAGGAGAGATGAGGCATTCTGGACCAAGGACTATGGATCCGATCAATACAAAGTAATAGACTCGAAGGTGCTACAGGTATTAAACCCATCACGTAACATGGTACATTGCAAACCCAAGCAAGCCTGCACGGGATCAAATGAAAGTCTAATAAATCCTGGAGAGAAAATAAACACCACCTGTGGACCATTGAGTTGACATTTGAGATGAAAAAAAACCCTAAAGGCAAGGGTTGATGGGATATGATTTCTATGCCTGTGTAGAGTTTCCTTACAGCTTCCCACCTCGGTGTTGGGACATCTGATTGGTGTCCGTGGGTTGCCCGTAGTTCATTCCAGGGGCCCGGGGTGAGCTCATCTGCAATTCCCTTTCAGTTTGCTTTGATATTCAGACCAAAGCAGGCTCGCCCCCGTGACTTCTCGAGCTGGCTGATGCTGGTGCCCAAGCAGAACTCTTCTTTGTTCCAGTAGGAGAGAGGGATGGAGTAAATCGCAGAAAGCAGAAGACGCCGGACACAAAGCACAGGGGAGGAGGCGTAATCACGGGCTGATCCAGCACCAGGTCTGAAGCTTTGGGAATGTGCCACGCTGAGCCTACACAAGTGTGAACTCGGTGTTTGAGAAGGACTTGTCTAGCCAATAAGGCTCGAGCTCATGGAGTTGAACAAGTAAAGAGTTGTTTGGAAGCAGCTCTTTGGTGAGAACAAATTGAGTTTTACAACAGCCTGAAGAGGCCAAACTTAGCCCAATCATAACAGTGCACATTGCAATATCACAGTCCCCGCGCGGTTAGACGGCTAGCGTGCTAAGGCACGACGGGCTAGGATTTAGGCAGCTGCTTGTTGGTTACATAATGTGGTAGCAGAGATGATGGTGAGCACGCTAAACGCTAACATGGAACGGCCCAGAACACTGTAAGATCTGCCGACTCATGGAAACGTGCGCGGTGTAGACTGCTGCCCTCCCGCGGCTATCTCGCAGCCTCAGGCTCAAACGTACGCTCGCTACACAAAAAAACGCAACGTCGCATTGGGAGAATTACATTGTTACGGAGAGAAAAAAAGAGAAAATGGGGCGGCCCTCCAAGAAGAACCGGATTTGCTCTTTTTATTTATTTATTTATTTATTTTTTACCTCAGACAACACACCATAGGAGCCAAGTCACAAAAAACCTAGAGCATAAAAAGAAGATAATCTCTCTCATCATTGTCTTCTGGTTTGGCCAACTATAGAACACAGCGAGGTGATAAATAGAAAGGGAAGAGTTAGGGAAATAAACCATTCTACAAATAACTATTTTTACACCGTATATTAAAATACGATGATAGTTCGGGTCGACCCAGTAACTTGTTTCTCTTTTCGGATTGTAAACCAGCTGCTAGGCAGCATCAGGCAAGTACTAGAACATTTCTCGATATGTGCGAGTTTGTTTAATTGAGGCAAGCAGCAACACTGCTCTTCACTGCTCGTTCCTCACTCTCCCTTGAGTGGAGGCCTGGCTAACGACATCCAGCTGCAGCCCCAGATTGATGCCCTGACCATTATCCAGTATAAGAGGTGAGGGAGCGGGCATCCCCAGCCAAGGCCGGGCGGACCGGGGCTTGTGCCAGGGTCTGTACGGCTCCTCTAGGGAGAAGGTGCATTTTCTCTCTTAGTTCTAAGCACATTAATCAGGTTTAAGAATTAAGAATTTCTGATGTATAAAATAACCGCCTCGCCATTTTAAACGTGGCAGATGGATATCATTGTCCAAGGGTGGCCTTGTAGGGTTTAATGGTGTAATCCTGCACCACAGGCAAGTGTCCACTATGTATGTGTAGCAGAAAGCGCTGCTGAAGAGAATGCACTGTCTGTTCAGAATGAGCTCCCACTCTCCCCCTCCTTTGTTCACAATGGTATGACCCAGCGGCCCATGTGGGCTTTTCGATAGGAGAGTTGCTGTGTGTTTATTTGTGTGTTTGAAAGACCCTCAGTGGCACTTTTCAATAGATCCAGTCTCTATCAAATAGCTGGGTGTCTATAAGTTGCTGCTAGCCCCCAACTCGATTGGCAAACTGTGCCATTGGCACCACCACTGGCATCGAACACCACGGAGGGCTGGTCGAGCCTTCGGCGCATGCCGGCTTTGTGTGCCCAGAATCGCCCCATTCATGGCAGATCCAAAATGGCGACCAGGTCTTTTGAACGGGTCGGTTTGGCTTTAATTAGAGAGTCCTGCAGCTGGTTCTCTTGGGAGAGCTCCAGCTCTGCTTTGGTGATAAACTGGCCTGGAATCTGGTACCTGGCCTGGAATCTGGTATACACCACGTATACTGTCTAAGCACTTTTACAATGTAAAGTAGTGGTTAAGTGTGGTATAATTTACCACCTGAACCTAGATATGCACTTATATCAATGTAACTGCATCTCTATTATTGTTGACAACAGCCTGTAATCCAACAATGACATCAGGATGTGACATCATCTTGCACCCAAATAAAATGTATTCAAAAGTGGTTTTTATACTTCAGAACCAACCAGGGTAGACATTGGCTGGCAAAGTGTTCATGGCAACAGATTAGTCAGCAGTTCTACACTTAGTCTAAACATTTAAAGTAGTAGCCTAGTCTAAGCTGCTTACGAAACACAAAACAGCCAAGATAAGCCTTGAGGCTGTCGTCTTTTGATTTTTAACGCCTGTGTTCATGTAGATGACTGGATAGACCTGGATGTTGTAGACAATGCATATGAATGGCAGGTGGATGACGCTAAATTCAAATGTTCCTGTGCACAGTGTCTGTGGCAAAGTCCCAGCCAAGTCCCAGTGTTCATACTGGCACTACCTTAATACCAAATTCGGTGAGGAGGAGCTAATTGATGGAATCTGGAAAATCACAGCTACTTACACACTGACATTTCCCTCGTTGTTTGTAGTACACTATAAAGACAATTATAGTATTGAGCAGTATCTACCAAATACAGTATCATGATATTTTCCAAATATATCATATAACAATATTAAATTTTGTTATTAAAAGTAATGAAACCCTGCTTCCTAAGTACTGATACTGTATCCAGGACTATAAGGAAAACCTGACATTTCTTGTTTTGATTCCACCGATATCATATAAAAATAATTCAATTATACTACCTTAAAACTTCTATTATTTAACTGGACAGAAACCCCCAAGTTAGAGGAAATCTTAAAATGCTCACCATCGCTAAATGTCATTAAAACGAAAACGATCCATGCTATGAAGTGAAACCTGCTTGGACGGTATAAAGTACACATGAACTGGCACCAGGCTGCTCGATTCTTTTACCAAACAAGTTTCTGCTCAAGAGCAAACGATACTGTAACCCAGGAATGCCAAAGTTAACATTGCTACCAAAGACACATCCACCCAGTAAAGGTTTCCACTGCTGCCCCCTGCAGTTGCCATGCAGCTCTTGAGGATCAGGTCAGGCAGGACCCCCCCCCCCCAGTATTTGCTCCTATTCCAAGCTGTCCTAACACACCCCCCGATAAAACAAACAGATGAAGCGAGATTGGCACTAAGCCAGATGAGTTCCTTGATTGCGCTCGTTAGTACCTTAATACACTTAATTAAATGAAAGTGCTTGGAGACCCTAAATGTATTCAGTAAAGTATAACAGAGGACATTCGTTGTATCTCTGTTTCTTTGATCAAGCAATGGTCAGTGTGTGTTCCTGTTCCCTGAGAACAAATCTGAGCTGAAGTTTGCCCTGTGTGGTACACTGCAGATAAAAGAGATGTCCGTTCAATCTAGAACGTGCTGGAGAGGTTAAGATTCATTCTTTCTCTCTCTGTCTCTCTCTTTCCGTGCCTGTTTCATATTTCCGTTGATAGTCCCGTCTCATCCCTCAGATCAGCCTCGAGTCCAGCAGTGCTATAAAATCCAAGAGTGTGGGTGAGGAGCCACTCAAGGTCGTTTAAGGTTAAACTTAGTTTGTCTGTGTTCATCTGTTTTTTAGAAACACATGTTCATTTAATTTTCCTTTTTTTATTTTCTTTTTTTGTGTTGTGGTATAGTGTGTGTATATACTAAATGTGGTATAGTGTGTGTATATACTAAATGTGGTATAGTGTGTGTATATACTAAATGTGGTATAGTGTGTGTGTATACTAAATGTGGTATAGTGTGTGTGTATACTAAATGTGGTATAGTGTGTGTGTATACTAAATGTGGTATAGTGTG
>JAOXYF010000005.1:4315927-4332256 GCA_028565775.1 Sternarchorhynchus goeldii
TGTCCTGGACGCAGTTCTCAATTTTGAGAGTAGTATTGATATCATCCGGATTAGAAGATATATACAACTGAGTATCACCAGCATTACATCCAGGATGCTCTGTCTCAGGGGTATATCCGCCCCTCCACCTTTCATGTGTCTGCGAGTGTCTTCTTCGTGAAGAAGAAGGATGGGGGGTTACGCCCCTGTGTGGATTACAGAGGGCTCAACTCCCTTCTTAAACCCTATCCTTATCCTTTGCCTCTGGTTCCTGCTGCCCTAGAACAACTGTGCGGAGCCAGCATCTTCACGAAGTTGGACCTTCACAGCGCAAACAACCTGGTAAGAATCAGGGAGGTGCGACGAGTGGAATACCGCGTTCAGCACGGCCTCAGGCCACTATGAGTACCTGGTCTTACCATACGGCCTAGCAACAGCGCCCTCTGTCTTCCAGGCATTCATTAATGAGGTCCTTAGGGAGTTTCTGGGGAGATCCGTCGTCGCCTATATTGACGACATTTTGATCTACTCCTCCTCCCTTGACCAACATGTATGGGACATGTGCGCTGTGCTGAGTATGTTGATGGTGAACCAGCTGTACTGTAAACTGGAAAAGTGTGAGTTCCATTTTTCCTCAGTCAGCTTTTTAGGTTACGTCATCCGGAAAGGTTCGGTGTGTATGCAACCGTGCAAAGTCCGAGGAATGGCCACAAACTCGGACCCGTAGGGAGCAACTATTAAGTGCACAGTATTGGTTGCCGCTTTTAAAAGGAAGGCTGGTAGGAGGCGTGGGGAGACGCCCCACTTCGAAATTGGGGAACATGTGTGTGTGGCTACCAAGGATGGTTGACTTGGAGGTGCGGGTAAGCTCGCTTCCAGGTATGTGGGCGCTTACCCTATTGTGAGGCGTATTAACGATGTGACCTACAGGATTGGCATTCCCAGAGGGAGCCGTGCATCCTCATCATTCCATGTATCCGTGCTAAAGAAGATTTGCCCAGGACCACTGGAGGAGGAAGTCACAGAGGGGCCCCCCACCTCCTCCTTTGGAGCTGCAGGATGGGTCCATGTACAGAGTGAGATCGCTGCTGGACTCGAGGAGAAGGAGGAGACAGCTTCAGTACTTCGTGGACTGGGAGGGGTTCGGTCCCGAAGAACGCAGTTGGGTGCCCGCCTCTCAGATCTTGGACCCTGAACTTATTGCCTCCTTTCACCCGGACCGTCCGCCCTCCAGGAGGCAGTCGGGGTCCTTGTGGGGGGGGTCTGTCACATTGCGCCAGGCACACACATCTAACGCCACACCCACCTCTACATCAATCCATTTGTTGCCTAGATCCCAATCGCCAGTCTACAACATACAGTGGAAGCCCAGCCACCATTTACTCCGTATTGCAAGTTTGCCTTATGTTTTATTCTAGCTAGCTAGCTAGCCTACTACAGCTTGTTACTGTTTAACCTAAGCAGTAACCTAACCTGTGTTTGTCTGATTGACTACCGTGAATATTAAAAGTAATGTTCCCGGCAGCTTCGCCTTCCGCTTCCTCTTTGCCGTCGTCACAGTAACAAAACCAAACTGACAAAGACAGACAAGGACAAAACAAACACTGGGCCTTTATATATAGAAAAAAATAATGATCCTCAGGTGTCGAGCTAAGTGATGAATAACACCCACCATCTGAAGAAAACATGGACAATGAAAGCAAAACATGTAACCCATAACAATGTCCATGTGCCTTGCTGCTGCCACAACCGGAGAACACCAACAGCAAAAGTCAACAAAGGGCGGGAGGGCGGGGTCACGCCTATGGCTATGCTACCCTGGGACCTATGCTCTCCAAGCTCCTGGCACCTCGAGCCTTGCGTCCCTGAAGCTCATGACCACTTCCTCCTCAGGGTTCATCCAGGTCCTTCCAATGGGACTCCTCTCTGGGCTTGGAAAGCCCTCCAGTGGCACAGGACATCATCACCCATCGGGAGACTAGGACCTCCTCTAGAAGGAGTCCTCTCCCAGAGGAGTTGCCCTCATGGTTGGCTAGGCACTGATAGTGTGCCCCTTGTATTGGAGCCCACTTCCTTGCCAATACACTTCAGATCCCCTTGCTCCTGTGGGCTTGCAGGGCTACAGTCATGTAAGGCATCCACTACCTTGAGCCCCTCTCCCCCGCTGACTCTCTTGGCAGGGCACCTTTGCCAACTGGCACCAGTTTCCACCTGCCAAGACACTCGAGTCGGCCCTGGACAACATAACTTACAATTGAAAACAATAACAAAACCATCCTTGTGCCTCACTGCTGCCACTGCCAGAAAACACCAATAGGAGAGTATCTGAATCACGACTTACAGTACCATGTATTGTTATAGGCTGTACAAGAATACTGGTGTCTAATGTCCTAGGCTTTTGGAAGTAGCAATACAATGATATGTTTTGGGGGGGACTGCTTTTAACAGTTTGATAAACATGATATACATGATAAAAAAGGAAATGTTTGTTGCCTGAAAACAGATTCTAAATTGAAACCTGATTATAAATTATTATTGTTGCTTAGCCTTCCATACCTTTTTGACATAATCTGACTGACTGTGTAAACTTTAAGTGCTGTTTGCTATTTTATATTAATACGACACACTCACATAAACACTGCAGCATGCCTTTGTTCAGAATATGGCCATGAAATGGAAAGCAAATAAATAGCATTGGAAAGTTATCAAATACTAATGGCCATTTTAAGGGCAATTCCATTTACGTTCATGTCATTTATCAGACTTGCTTAACCAGAGCAGCTTACATTTTTATCTTCATGACAGCACACATGCACACATGAATCAAAGTCATTACCTCAGTGTTCAGAGTGAACTTCAGACTGTATGGAGAGCAGTGAATAACAGTTTATCACAATGAAAGCTGACAAGAAAGTTTACCTATCGACCATTATGTCAGAGTTCATTCATGTGTGTTATAAACATCTCAGATTTTTGCTAAAAACTATCAGTGATGTAGAACTAACCTGGTCAGAAAAGTTGGCACCTCAGCCAGAAAGCAAATGTAACTTATTTATTTTTACTTAGTTAGCTAATGTGAATTACCCTTAGGTAAATATTACCTATAGCACGGCATCAACCAGATATTCATTTTATGTACAAAATATAGGGTCGACATTAGAGACATATATCGGAAGGAATTGTGTAATGGCACAACAGTCAAGAAAAAAAGTTATAAGTACGTCTTCTGAGCGATGACTTTCTGAGCGAAGTCTTACAAGAACACTGCTTGGGGAACCTGTGGAATGGAAGGAAACTTTTGAATAATTGAATAAGTCAACATTAAATTCCAACTAAGTTCCAAAAAATTATCTGGAAGCTTTAATAAACTGGAAGTATAACATGAAAATCAGTTCTTGTTTTTATACAGGTGCACCTTCCCTGTAAAAAATAAATAAACGAACAGACACTAAATCGTAATTGTTCATCCGTTGCTATTTTTATAGACAGACACTGTAAATGACATATGATGCTGCGTGTTGTATTCGGTGGCTTGAAAGAAAGAGCAAAATCCTTTGGAAATAGAAATAATGCACGAGTGGGAATTTTGGGGCCAAAGAACATACTGTATAGAAGCTACATACAAGTGACATACAAGCCTGATAGGGAGTAGGGAGTGTGAGTCTTGGTGTTAATTTTAGGAGAGCAATTCAAAAGCCCTAATGGACAGTGCTATTTATGGCGCAGTCTGAAAGCTGTCACTGGAGGGCCATATTAAATGTCCGACTCATGGTTTAAGCCGCGAACATTTTAATTTAGAACCTCTTCAGAAAAATAGCGCGCATTTAGAAAATAGTAGCCAGGACTTGCACGCGGAAAACATCTTAGCGCTATGGCACTTTTCACGGTATACTCAGTTCACCCCCCTCCCCCCAAGAAGAGACGTATAAAGTGCTTAAGTGAGCAGTTGCATCCAGGCCTGCCTATGTTTCCAGGAAGAGTGGTGGTTAATCATCATACACTCGTGCACACACGCACACACCTGCAGCTGCACTACAAACTCCTGAACTAAGCTCTCCAGGATACATTAAACGCGTTTTACTAGCAGAGAAAAAATGCACGCATTCCTAGTCACTGACATGTCTTTTAATTCACCCTCAGGTTTACATTGTATATTCATGATTGCAAATGTCATCGTTACGTTGTAAGCGTGCAAAATACGGCGCCAGTTTTGTTGAAGCAGGCAAGGCAGCGTAACACTCGCAATGGAGCCCGTGCTTTACGAGCTTTCGCATTTTCCCTCCTCCGACTCGGTCGCGGGCCAAGTGTTTCATAAGCCAAAGCGCGTTCAGGCGCATTTATGAAAAGTCAGGTGGAATCCGAATGCACCGACGCCTCTCCCATTTCATCTGCGGCTTTCAGAAAGCAAGGCTGCACAAAAATAAACAAGGCCAGCAGGAGAGAAATGAAATAGCTCTGTAACTGAAAAGTTCAGAGAAAATTACGGCCAGTAAATTCCTTTTGTCCACTTAGCCTGTCGCTTTTTTGAGAAGCATTCGAAAGTTTCAGGGCCAAAACGTCATAAAATAAAGTATTAGGCGTCCTTTGAATACTCGAAAGATGGTAATCAATTTTTCAAAGAGAACCAAGCACATCAGGGCTTTTTATATGTTATGGCTTGTGTTAACTCTTGCATTGTATCTTACGTTTCCATCGTTATTGTGAATGCAGTAAACAGAAACAGCTTTTGTAAACCATTTTTGTTTAATATGTACCGAAGAATAATGTTAATTTATTGGGTTTGAAAGGTAAGACGGTTTATTGCTGTCAGATCAGAATGACTGAACTCAATGTGTGCACGGACACTGAGGCATTTACTACACCCTGCGCTTCCCCCACTGTTACAGTGACTGAGTATGTTTCAGATGTGCTCTGGATATTTCTGGAAAGAACAAGCAACTGGCGGAATCCATGCGTATTTTTAATGTTTAGATGTGAGTGATCATTTCATTTAGACACCGCCTTGCCCTTTGGGTTAGCAAAGTGAACAAAATCCGTAGTAAAACAGAGGAATGTGTGAATAAATATAAAAGCCGGGGCAATACTTAGATCTACCATTATGCAACATTTTCTACCTAAAGGCCAGCATATCACATGACCATATGTTTAGCCTCGGCTAAATGCCATAATTGTACATGTAAATATAGTTGTCTAGTTCTGCGCAGCTGCAAAATGTTTTCAATCTGACGTCGCTGCAAATACACTCCCATGTTCACCCATGAGCTTTGGGTGGACTGGCCTCACATAACCTTTTTCCTTTGACTAGAAACATTAGTCGAGCTTCCCTGTGCATGCATTGGCGGTACTCAGTGTGTATGAATGTTATCGACCTTCGTGACATTGACAACGTTTCCCATCCACTGTATTCTGCCATTAGTTTGTGACTGGGAGCGCTGGTGTCGGCGGATAGTGGGAGTGTTTTTTTTTTTATCAGCGACAGCACTGGGTTACAGTTTAATGAGTGCTGGGTAGACCAGTGCAGACCGCTGGCAGAAGTGGGTGTATTGGTGTCTTGGCGCATCAAAGATGGACAGAAGGAAAGCGCGGTTGGAAAACGCATCCAAACCGATATTTGATGAAGATAACATTTTGCTTGACGTGCGTCGTAGTGAGGCTGACAGAGACGAGCACTCACGCGAATTAGAGTTCTAGGGCGCGTGGGCACAGCGCCACTGAATAAAACATCAAACAGCGAGAGGCGTCCAAGTGCGGAAGTGTAAGTGGAGCAGGGCGGCTGGTGGTGACAAAAGCAAAAGCTTGAAAACATAACGCCTTCAGGAGTTCACATCTCAGCAGAAAATGCGACACTACTGGTGTTGTTTATCGTTGTTGTTACTTTTCTTTTTCTTTTTTTTTTTTTACAGATATTCCCTTGGAGATTAGCCTACAAAAACGCTACAGTATTTTCATTATTATTATTTTACTATAACTGTGCCTGCAGGCAGTCACTATTAAGAACTTAACGCCGCAAACTGCTTCAGCACAATGGAGAGCGAACTAGGTGGACGACAACAGAAATGCTGTTTCAGACGCATCGGTCGCGTCTTCTGCTTTTAGGACAATCAAGCTTATAGTGATGTCATTTTTATGGAAGTCAATAAAACACGAGCGTCTGTAAGCTATGTCTCATCTGTCTGTGTGACAACACTGAACAGTCAACGGTCACTCACACAAACCGCCAGACTGCGCGTCACCCAGCACTGCTGCACCAACCATCGAATAACTACTCCCACGTGTTCACCGCATAACCAGAGCAAGCCGATTAAACTCGCTAATAAAACGCGTGATGTGCGTCCCTGCGCCCACTATTCTCTGACAGCTAAGTGGAACGCTAAAGCAAATCAAAATAGCTTTCTGAGTCAACACATATCAGTATGTCACAAGGGACGTAAAGACTGCTGTATAACACAAACTGATAACGAGGACGACGGCTAAAGCGGTATCCCTGGACTTCGCACACCTGCCTACAGAAAACACGCGTGGGCATATCTCTGTATAAACACACTCGTAAACCCCACAAACAGGTTTATGTGAGCTGTAAAATGGGGATTTGCTTTGTTTTTAAAGGGCTCTAGCCAAAATCAGAATTTGTGCTTCAACATCCAGAGCTGTTTTTTTCTCTAAAACAGCTGACGGCTGAAGTTGGGGATAAAATGCACCAAGCAACATGAACATTTTAACTTAACCGTTGACATAAAGGTTAGTTACTGCCTGGGACGTAACAAACGGCAGGGGGAGTGTTTCAACACCCACACTTTTGCTGAAACACAATTCCATCCTCCCCACTTGTCAGATTGAAACGATACCTTCACATGGGGTTTTACTTCCCAATCCCAGAACACCCTCACTTTTGAAAAATTGGATTACACCCCTGGTTACTGCCCATTTTACTACAGTCCTGTACAATATTCGACACCTTCGCTTTCACATATGAGCTCCAAATGTATTTGGACACTAAAACGTTTGGCTATTGTGGTTTTGCTTTACATATTCAGACATTTTTTAATTCAAATTTGTATTCAGACAAATGTCTATGACGTCACCTTGAACTAAATCTTTATTTCCACCAGATGAACTTGGAAATGTTATCTCGATTCCAAAAACGTTGTTTAAACTATTACAAAGCACACACGATATTTGGACAGTTGTATATGCACTTGATTATTTTTGGGGATGTGTATACATTGACAGTCAGAGTAAAAAGAACAGGATGACTTTTGAGTTTATAAGAGTTCTCCCGCTGTCTCTAATTCAGGAAGAAGAAAAAAACATTCAGGAACAAGTACGCAGTTTTTTCTTTTTTAATTCATGTTCTCAATCGTATAAAATATACAGTTATAATTTTACAGGATAAAAAATATACATCACATAAATCACTCATAAACAGTACTTTAAATACAGGCCTATACAATACTGCTTTGACAATTAAAACCTTCCTGTAAAGTGCTAGTTTCCCCAGTTCGATGTTTAAATACATTTAAAACCTTCCTGTAAAGTGCTAGTTTCCCCAGTTCGATGTTTAAATACATTCTTGATGTGAGTTTGTTGCTTTGTGGATCACAAAAGTCTGTTGTTCACAGCATTGAGACGGATTCTCCGTTAGCTCGATTCTTAGTAAAGTAGTAAAGTGCAATTGCGCAACAAGCGTTGAATTCACATTATCGTTTTTAGCAGAGACAACGTGAAGCAAAGTCAAAAACAGCTTTCGTGGTTCTCAGGTAAATTCACGGAAAATTAGACCTCGCTTGGCGATCTTGAGCGATATGATACATTGGTTTGAAAGCAGCCACAGAACAGCCCATACAGTGAGCGCTGAATCTCGGTGTTCCGGTAGGCGTAAATGATCGGATTGATCATGGAGTTATAGGTAGCGGGGAGTAACGTGGCGTAGGTGTAGACAGCCGGGTATTCGCGCTCACCTACCAAGCAGTAAATAGCAAAAGGCAGCCAGCTCGCGCCAAATGTGCCAAGAATAATCGCGAGCGTGGAGACTCCCTTCTTGGTGGCCACATAGTGCGACGAGGTGAAAAAATGCTGCTGGAGCGCGATCTGGTGCGCGTGGCGACACACTATTTTGCAGATTTTGAAATATAGACTAAGCATGACAACGAAGATCACAAAAAAGGATACGGCTAACAGGGTGACGTTGCTCCGTTTCAAAGGTCGTACAATGCTGCACGAGGCCACGTCGTCCAGACAGTTCCAGCCCAGTACAGGCAACAGCCCGAGGCACAACGACGCGCCCCACGTGCCCAGCATCATCAGGTGCACGTAGTGCAACGTCTTCTCTGAGAAGTATGTTAGGGCATTGTAGAGAGAAAAGTAGCGGTCAACGGTAATGGCAAGGAGGCTGCTGATAGAGGCAGTGAAAGAGGCCACGAGGAAGCCGACCGTTATAAGGCTGATGGTCTCCGAGGAGATCAGGTACTGGAATACAAAATTCAAAATTAATCCCATTCCCGCGAGAAGGTCGGCGGTCGCGAGGCTACCGATCAGCACAAACATGGGAGTGCGCAGTGTTGGCGTGTAGAAGATGATCGCCACCACTATAGCGTTCTCGCACGTGATCACAGTACCAGAGAGGCACAGCATGATGTCCCATGGATTGACGGGAAATTCAAGAGATGAGGGTGAGAGCGCAAGACTGTTGTTTCCGTTAAAGAGTTCAGTGTCCATCCACGAGGCCACGGGCACCCCAGCCTCGCTCTTATTGGACATTACACTCTCGTTCATCTCTCCGGTGATCGCCCTAAAAAAAGAGATAATTGAAACATAATGTAAGATCAGCAGCATTTACACAAAAGTTAAACGCATGAAATTTTCATTTCAATCATGTTATCTTGGAAAAGTCTTCTGTCCAGTAAAACTGGATTATTATCAAAAGTTCTACACTACTAATTCTAGATTCTGTTCAAGTATACTTCTGTGGCGATTTTTACAACACGTGTTGTGCAGCTTTACAGAAATCATATATACAGAGAATCCGTTTCCAGTCCCCTAATGAACAACAAGGAAAAACTCCCTGACTCAACAGTTACAGCGATTCATATGTAATACAAAGAAGACGAGCGCTGCAACCATTTCACACTAGGAGCAATTTCCCATGCCACTATCCAGGGTGCTGAACCGAAAGACGTGTTTAAGACAAGAGGGGTAGCGCATAGTTTAAGTCAAACACCAAACTCCGAAATAAAACGCAGAAAATGTGTTTTCTAAAGTAAAGGTTCATGCATACCTTTTCCTTCACATGGAGGAAAACTGGGATCGCCTTCTGTTTAAAAGTGATAAACAGGCTTCTTGTCCTTCAACCCTCTCAGGTAAAACCCTTATTCCATTTTCTTTTCCCGAATATGGGATACTATGCAGACGGGGCCCAAGCCACGCACTGACCGTAAGCTTCTGAAGAGAATACGAGCACAGTGTGAGTGATGGTTGTAGGAATCGCTTAAACCCCTAATAAACCTGAATGACGTCAAGGCGCTCTCTCGCTCGCTCGCTCGCGCTCTCGCTCTCTCTCTACAGGGATGATGGTAAAAGAAAAGTCTGCTTAATGAGAGACTTCGCATTAGCTCTAATAATAATAATAACAGTAATAATTCTATTATTATTACCATTATTTATATAACACTTGAAAACTAAATGTAGATAGTACACTTTACAAAAAGAAAGGGGTAATTAAATGCAATTGAATACATTAAAATAAGAATGGAAGATAAAATATAAAACCAATAATATAAAACCAATTACTTTCTTTAATGTATGAATCAGTGTAGCTTATTGCTTTTGAGTTAAATCAAAAGCAGCATATTTTTAGATTTCAGGATGTTTACAGGAAAAAAAGTAAATAGTAAATAGTGCGCAACAAACAAGCCAATGTTTAATATGAACAGATGTTTAGAAGGGATGTGAAAAATGCACTTTTCCAGTGCTTGTGCACAGATATTTTGGCTTTTCTGCATCTGGAGGGAAGTCATTAGCATAATACCACACCCCTAATCCGAGTAGTTCCACCTATGACTTGAGAACTTCCTTGTAAAGGTGTGTCATTTTTTCTCATGCTGGACCCACTTGCTTTAACTGGAAGCTTAGTATGTGTCCATGTGTGCAACACACAGCAACAAGTACAGGTGACGTTCACAGACGGCGTCCATTGGCCTGGCGCCGTCTTATGGCCGATAGTTGGGTCAGTGTGTCCCTATCCAAAAAGCTACAGTTGTGTTCAACTCAGGTAAAGGGGTTAGCAACATTAGCATGTTTAGCTAGGAGAAAATGTGCTTTATGTCCATCTGTAACTTGGCAGGCTGACGTGTGTAGGTGTGTGTGTCACTGTAAGCATCAGTAGAGACCAGCTTTCAGAGCAAACTCACAGTCAGAGTACATTTCGAACATTCTTGGTTGCGCCCCTGCTTTTTTTTTTTTTCTCCAGCAGCCATCTTCTTCTCCTGGTGTTTATGCAGATGAGGGAGGGTGGGGTTATAAGTGGCTCATTATCATTTAAAGGAACAGGCACTCTAACTGGACAGAGACTGGTGCTTGATCCTTAGGGTATGTTGTTCAAAGCATGTAATAGACAGTTTATTAAGACAGTCGGGGAAATGTGTTAATTTGTGTCAAGGAGGTATAATAGGTCCCCTATAAGAGAACTTTTATTGGTATTGTGTCTGCTGTTTAATATAAAGAAATGTATGCAGTTAAAATAAATGATAACAGCAACAATAAAAGTATAGGAATCAGAATAATTATTAAATAATAATGGTTATTTTTCTGTATTTGTGATTGTTTTTAACCATCTTTAGATCATTTAAAGTCTTGATTTATGGCAACTGATAATGGCATCTTACCTCTTTGCAGGCAATCCCCCCCCCCTCCCCCCTCCCCCAAGGGGCTTGGACACCTGTAAAGCTACTTTGAGACAATGGTTGTTGTGAAAACACTATGTAAATAAAATTTGACTTGACATCATGCACATATGTTTATAACAAAAGATCATTTTTATGAACTTAATTATAAAGATTGTGGTGTTAAAAAAAACAAAACAAAAACAGCTTTGGTAAGACATTCTTTCTTGTACTGGTTAAGTATAGCAGTTGCAGTTTTAAATTTCTTATACATGGAGTTGCCAGTTTTTAAGTACAACCTGAGTACAACCTCAAGTCATAAAATCACATATGGGACCACATAACATAAATTATTTTGAATATGTCATGAACATGGTAATGTAAGTTTCTTTTCAATTAACATTAAATGTGTTACTGTCCCAGCAAAGTGCCAGAGCACTCCAAACACAACTATTGTATTCATTACATGCAGATCAGATTACATCAGCAAATCAAATTCTTTTCAGTGTTTGTCTTTTCACCCTGTGTGGTGTGAAGAACCTCATGATCGCAAAGTGAAGAGTCCTCATTGCTGACCATCTTAACTGTCCTGATCACAGTCCAACTGAAAATCTAACTGGGAAAAGGAACCCTGCGCACATTCTAGAGCATTCACTGGAAAAGTGGGAGAAACTACTGGCAGACTGAAACAAGCAGCTCGGGAACACTGGGAGGCTGTCAATGATGCCAAAGGATGAGCAGCCACATATCAGAGAAGGGTGCATTTGGACTTTGGTAGGTCTCTGGATTTGCTATTTGACAAACATGGCATTGTGAAGTATGGACATTGTTCCAGATGTCTTGTGGTTTGCTCAGATGCAATTTTTTTTGCAAACACAAGCCATATTTGTAAGTCTTTTTCTAATTGCACTGTCATGAACTCCTGGAGTTTTTGCAATTTCTCTTGAGCATTGTATAATCTGACCTTGAGGTGAATTTGCTGGGATGTCTACTTCTGTGAAGATTGACAACTGTCTTGAATGTTTTCCACTGTGAATAATCTCTCAATGTAGAAGGATAAACTTAAAATAGTTTGGAAATGGCTCTTTAACCCTTATATCTGTCTCCTCACTGATAACAGAGCCCAACCAGCTTTCATAAAGCTCACAATGGTGAGTAGAATGTGTTATGAATCTTAATGCAGAATGATGAACTGAATCCAGTAAATGTTGAAATGTTGTTGAAATGTTATAAAATATAATTCCAAAATGGTACAAATGTAGCTTCAACAAGTTTTTTTTCTCAGTTGTTGAATAAACCAAAGAACAATTCCAATAATAAAACCTAATTTTAACTTCAACTGTAACATTTTTTCCATAGGAGAAGCAGCCAAATCAAAGCCAAATCTCCCCTGCCACCTACTCCTCTCCTCTGGGGGGATACTGAGGCGTTTCCAGGACAGTTGAAAGATGTAATCCCTCCAACGTGCGCCGAGTCTTCCCTGGGACTTCCTCCCCATTGGACATGCCGAGAACACCTCCCTAGGGAGGCATCCAGACCAGATGCCCGAACCACCTCAGCTGGCTCTTCTCAATGTGAGGAAGGAGTGGCTCTACTCTGAGCCTCTCTTGGATTGCCAGGCTCCTTACCGTCTCTTACTCAGGGAGTCCGGCCACCCTGCAGAGAAAGATCATTTCATTCATTCCGTTTGTGTCCGCGATCTTGTTCTTTCGGTCACTACCTCAATTAAACCCGCTTTGTAAAAAAAATACTAACTTTTTGGATTATTAAAATTTCTTTTTATTTTCTCATGCTAAAACTTAGTTTTAGCTTTACAAACAAGAGTGCACCTATTTCTGAAGACCCGAAATTTTATCCAGTCCGCTTCTAAGTCAGATTTCCTTGCTTTTGTCCAGGCTAAATTTATTTTATGAATTTCAACAGACAGTTCATCAGAGACCCAAGCATCATCCCGTCTCTTCACTCTGTGCTCCATGAATGGAACATGCCTATCTACAGCCTCCATACAGTATAAAAGTATGACAAAGCAATTTCAATTTCAGGAATTAAAAATACTAATAATATAATAAAACATCACAGACATGACTGAGCATTAAAATTCCTAAGACTTCTTTTTGTAATGATCAGAGGGTATGATGTTTTTACAGTACAGAATTTTACAGTCCCTATCTACTGTTACAGCACAATGGTCACTATCACCATTAGGAAAAGCTCTTACGTTAAATGTATCAATTATTTTTGAAATATTCTGAAACGGTCACAATTCAAATCAGCTATCAGAAAGACATCTATAAAAGGCTCATCAGCAAACAGACAAGTGAGAAGAAACCCTCCTTAGTGGCTGTGGGTGGCCTGTAAAATAACAAATAAATGTATATGTACAAGCAGTTGTAGTGGAAATGTGTGCTAAGGTAGACTGACCTGACCGACTACCACAGACAGCTAAGTGAACTTAAGACACTCATGACTAGCCCACTTTGCTTTATTACTGAAGCATCTGAAGCAAGTCAGCAGTCATCAGAATAGCCTGGAGCAGTCCAAAAATGTGTTTGGAAAGGGGTATCCGAGTGCTGGCTTCACAGCTGGATTTATTCCTTAACACTGCAGCCACAGCACTTGCAGTGTGGGAATGTAGCGCAGGTGACCAAACAGAGCTGTTGAACTAGAGATGGGCTTAAGCCTCACACTGGAGCAGACAATAAGACTGAACCATCTTCCTCCACTCATTTTTCTATTCAGCAAAACAGAAATAGCAGACAGATGTTCACGGATCATCAACCTACGCCCGAGTCTCCTTGGTTGTGTGGAAGTGATCACAAACAGAACAGAGCATGATTTGTTTCTGCTTCACCAAAGGACTTTTTTTTTTTTACTATGCTCAAGAAATGCTGTTGTTGAGCCACAAAAGCGGCATGTGCACGTTTTTCATCTCTCTGTAAAAGTTCAAGGTTGAAAATACACCTGTCTCACTTTCTTTCCTGGGTTATTATCTCCCCATGGTCAAACACAAACTCAACCGTTAGCAGCAACTTTTCCCACATGTGATGCAAAGAACACCTGTGAATGTGTGTGTCCCAGTTCTGAATGAGACTGGGAGAGAGAGCATCTAGCCACTGCTACCCGGAGCCATGTGACCTCTCCCTACTCCTGTTTCTACGGCAATGAGGCCAAGAGTGTGCCAAGGCTTGTGTGTCTGCATCTGGACTCACGAGGCGCCTGAACAAAAGAACAAGGGTGAGTGTGGAAGAGGAGATGAGAGCAGCTAGCCTTCCCTCACATTTATCAACACCTGTTAACACTGAGAACTGTGGAGAGAGGGGGAGGGGGAGAGATGGAGCAGAAGTAAGTGAGAAAAAAAACAGGAGAGAAAGATTTAGAGAGAGAAAGCAGGAGAGAGGTAGAGCAAAAGATAGAGAGACAGTAGGAGAGAACAGCTCACCGAAGAATTACAACGCAAAAAAAAAGATACAAACAAAAGATCGATGGCTAGATCATGTAGGTGTGAGAAAGATACAGAGCAAAAGTCTCAGGCATATATCCTGCCTGAGACGAAACACTTAATCCCCGTGTTGTCGTGACAAATGAAACACAAAACCCAATTCATTGGAGACAAGTTTTATAAATAAACAAATGTAATGCATCAAAGTTATAGAGAGAAGATGAAGCCAACATGGCTAACGTGAAGACAATCAGAAGCGATGGCACAAAAGAAATAAGGCAAATAAAATCAAGCAAAAGCTAATGCTACAAAGTCCAGTAGTGGTTTATTATTAAAGGCATATTGCAAACTGGTTACAATCATACTGAAGCAAATTGAGTCACCTAAAGCCATGGAATATATATATTGGATATCCACAGCTACTGGAAAAATGTATTGTAATACTGATTTGGTGCATCACTAGTTATTAAAAAAAAAAATGTTGAATAAAACACATCTTCTCAGAATTAAACTCCAAGGCATCTTGCCTGATGGTGCAAGTTGGAACCTTTTTTTCTAAATAAAATAAATGATTCTTTGTGCTGCAATGGTTTTGCCCAGCAGACCTGGACACTGATTCTTGATAACAAAGGTCAATGAATAATGCTATTTTTACCAAGACCTTGCCATGTCTAGATTAATGTTTAGGTCAATGTCATTCTAAACTTAAACATGAATGTAATTATAGGACCTATCAGACAAAGCAGTTTTCCCAGAGGTAGGACATGCAATCATCTCAAATCACATGTATCGGTTTTTGATATACTCGCGATACACGTGCAGGTCTTCTCTGTGGGGAGCTTTGATCAGGCCATGGCCTGTCTCAATGTGGAACTGAAAGATGCAGCGGCTCTCCTGGTCAACCTGAGGGGCCACCACTTCATAAATGCTGTCCCCACTGAACGACGACACTGGAACCCTGAAAGAGCGACACAGGCGGAGCATTTTTAAAACACAAGACATGACCGAGACAAACACCATAACCTGTGTGCCCGTAAAGAAATTGTTCCGACTGTATGTGCCAAGTAGTGGTCAGCCAATACAATCATGACAAATCTATAAAATTATGCTTCACCTCAGATCAGGAAAAAAAAACGGGGTCCGATATTCTTATTACCAACACCGAATAACCGAATGACCAAAACAAAACTAGACTATAAACAATGGACATGAGAAAACAGACTCGGGTTGTGTGCATTGTAACATTTACTTAACATGAAAGGCAGCAGACAGCAAAGCAATTAAATAGCACACCTTGCTTGCTATAAATGGTATTGTTTGCTTCCTATTATTTTATTTCTGCTCAAAAGGCGTCCCAGGAACAACACGGCAAGCTTTAAAAAAAATCGAATAAATAATCATCTGGAGAGGAGACATGGAAGCGGTTCTGCTGAACGGGTCAGTCCTATTCTGAACCGACTATTGGGAAGCCAGTGTTCTGGAACAGGACTGTGAGCCTACCATTGCTCTGCAGTTGTTAAATAAACCACCTGTATATTTACAGTATCAAACCTGGTTTCTCTGTGTATGTTTAATTTCCCATGTTGTGCAAAATGGGACTTTTCTAATCCCAAGTATTGAGAATTTTTCCAAAATGAACATGTAACAATGGATAAAGAAAATGTAAACAATCAAAAATATTTGTTTTATATTGACGAACCACACAAACATGTAGCAAAAAAGAACATGCCTGTAGTTGCCACAGATTCAAAATATTTACACAAGTCTTTCCATACAGAATAAAAATGATTATTGGAAAGCAACACCATGGCCTCAGATGATCTAGCATGACCCAATTCTCTTGCTCCTTCCTGTGGTTTGCTCCTAAATGCTTGTCTATGTCTGGGTGACGTGTGTGTTCAGCGTCACTTCAGCAGAACAATGGACCGTCTGCCATCCATTTAACCATTTAATCATTTGTTATGCATGTGTATACATACATACATACATACATACGTGTATATATGTGTATGTATATATCACACACACACACAC
>JAOXYF010000005.1:4332356-4345911 GCA_028565775.1 Sternarchorhynchus goeldii
ACACACACACACACACACACACACACACACACACACACACACACACACACACACACACACACACACACACAGTGCAAAGTTGATTATAAATAACCCATACAGTATTTCACACATTTATCACACTCACATAATGTGCCTGACTAACGATCCATAGCAGCTCAGTACTATGGCAAAACATTTACTTGGTGTCGTACTGAAGTTATTGCTCTACTCTAATGAGAACATTACCAAGACGAGTCCCTTTATTCCTCAGATACACTGCTCCCAAAGACAATAGGGGTAGCCTTACATGCCTCCCATACACATAACATATAGAACATACGCTTATGGTAATAGCATTCGAACAGTTAATCCAAATGGTTGAAATATCTTGTATTCTCTCTTTAAATTGAATCATGTTGGAATAGAGAAAGAGGGAGGGATTTCAGCTTTATAAAGCTCTTTAAACATAATCCTGGGGTGACAGGGAAAATAGAGAAGATGAACAGTTGAAGGACAGCTGAGTGAACTCACATACACTCTGGAAGCACATACATGGTCTCCCTAACACCTAGGATGAACCTGTGTGTGTGTGTGTGTGTGTGTGTGTGTGTGTGTGTGTGTGTGGTCTTATCTAGGATTAAGAAATGCAACACAAACTGGTTTTACCTTCTGGATTGATTATTGCCAAACTATAAAATAAACAAACTAAACTGACCAAGATAAAAGCACAATCCTACACTTATGACAAACAACCAAACCCAACAAAGGCAATCGGTCTCGACTACCAGGAACACAAAGCGAATTAACAAAAGATTAAATGTTCACGTGTGGTACCGAGAATCAGAATAAGAGCCGGTGTTTATACGGTGTTATCAGGTGACTGCTTAATCATCCAACTCCGGGATAGAACATGGACTGGAATGTGATGACAGGAAATCCGGATGGGAACTGCGGTAGCGCAGGGCATTACTGTGTGTGCGTGTGTGTGTGTTTGTGTGTGTGTGTGGGTGGTGAAGGTGGGTGTCGGTGCATGTCAGGCCTCTGATGCTGCTGATCACACACAGGAAGTGTTAGGGAGATTCATTATGACTACGCTAATCAGGACATTCTGAGAAAGCCGGTCAGAGAGCTGAATACCGGCAGCTCAGACCAGAAAAGGAGGGCAGAGGGTCAGAAAGAGTGAAAAAGAAAAAAAAAAGACAGATGGACAGACACGTGCACATTGTATGAAAAAAAAATTTTAGAGATTGTGATTTTATTACACACACACACACACACACACACACACACACACACACACACACACACGTACGTTTGCTCAGTTACATTCATTTACTAGGTAAACGTTTCAACGCTTGGTTAAAAAAAGGTCCACCTATTTAAGTGCATGAAATTACTGAAAAAATTAACTAAAAATAAAAAAAGTTAAAAAAAAATAAATAAGTAAAGAAAGACGTCTTCCAAACCTTTAACCACAACCTTGAGCTGCACACTGAATTGTAGTAGAGTAAGATTACATAAGGCTTCACATATAATTGGAGAAACAAAACTAACACTGGGAGAAAAGATGCATCAGTGTTTGAATTTTTTTTTAACCATACTGTGTAGAACAAAGTGCAAACTATTTCCTTATAAGAAAATAAGCTTAAACTTTACAGAGCAATCCAGTAGAGCCCAGAAAAGGCTTTTAAAAGATTGGACTCGACATGAGAAATACACTACATGAAAAATGCGTTTTTAAATAGTATTTAGCATTTGGAAATGCCTTTCAAGTGTGTCCTCACAGTTGACGAGGTCATTATGCAAATGGTTCACTGACCACCAAAGAACAAAACGCCGGTCTCATTTGCATTTCAAAAAAGGAGCGCTGATAATAGCTCTGAGATAACTCTGAATAGATATGTGTGTGTGCGTGTCTGTGTGTGCACGTAAAAAAGAGAAAGGGTTCGAGAGAGAGAGAAAAACATTCAGCGTTGCACTGAACCAAGCCCTCTTGCTTCATGAACTATTGGACATTCATAGCAAAGCTCCAGTGGGGTGATGCAGGAGTGCATACTGGTCCCCGTCATTCGGAATCAATTTGACAACAACCACTGCCCCCTTAACAGTGTATAACCCACAGCAGTGTAAATACAACAAGCTGTTGGTCCCACCCACTTCCCAGTTCCTCATGAAAGAAGCACTTTCATCAGCCCCAATAAGAGCAGCTGTTCCGTACTCATTATAACAGTTCATAAGAACAGAATATAAATAAGAACAAACAATTAAAAGAAAATAAACAACTAATCTAACAGATGACATACACAAATGTCATCATATGACATAAAATATATGTAAATAAGACTGTGTAACAGAGAGGAAGGAGACACCCAAAACCCTTAGCAATGCTCAAGAGGGTAAGAAAGAACTCATAAAGTGGTACAAATGGTTGTGACGTACTACATCACCAAAAAAAAGGGTTACAAGTGTTATAAACAGCTGGAAAAGATCATAAAAACTTAGGTTAGCGGCACAAAATTAGCTTTGTTGCACTTATTGTACACAATCCACCAATGCAATCAAGGTGACTGTACTGAGTACTGAAAGATTAGGCAAAATGAGGGGGAAAAACTACATTCTAAAGGGTGAAAAGCTGAGCACTGGTTTGTTCATCCACAACTTTTTTTTTTTACCCTTTACCTAGATCACAACTATTTTTTTTACCTGATTGTGGAAGAAATGTAACAAGAACAAACTTGAAGAAAGAGACGGGCGTGTATAGTTTAGGGTGAGGGTGTGAGGACTGCTCTCGTGTCTAAACACTGGATGAAAATGGATGAACAGACGCCAAGATGAAAAAATGGGATTAAAATACTTGTTTTACTTGTTTCCTTGTATGAAATAGACTTGTTACTTGTATACCATGAATTGATTGAGCCTTGGGATTAACAAGGGATTGATCTGCCTTTTAATCCCTAAATTCACTGAATAGGTGAAAATGTATTTGGAAGAGGACAACCTAAGATACATTTTGATGTCATTGGGTATGAGTTTTGTGGGCAAATTTGTTTCTATATGTAAAAGTATGTTGGAAGAAGAAAAAAAGCATCTTACTGTGCTCCATTCACAGAAGACACATGAGGAGAGGTTATCCTCAAGTCTAAGAAGAACCGTGGTCTAATATCGGTGGGGTAATTTTTTAAAAACATTTATTACTTTGACTCATTCATAATTTGGCAGGGAAGCGTAAAATATACTGTAAGCACCAACACTTTGGCACATGTGACAATCTGAAGTGATACTGCAGATTTTATTCATTTTTGTATACTATATTCTGAATGCTTCCCTTTGATAAGGCAGATTTACTCCTAATCTCTAGAATAACTCAGCTGATGGAAGATGTTTTTCTTATTCAGCTCACAAAATCTGGAACAGTGTTCCAGAAAATACTAGGAATGCAAATTCCTAATACTAGGAAAATAATAGGAATGAATACGATACATTTTTAAATCCAGACAAAAGATGTACTTTTCTAACCCAGCATGTCCATAGTTTATTGGGTCTTTACCCCCCACCAGTAATGCTAGTAAAGTTCTGCACATATGTTTACTGTGGGGTTTTTTTTCCTTCGTATTTTCTGAAGTGCTGTCTTGAATTACTTTGACATTGGAGAGTATCATCATGCTGTTAAGAGAATCAGAGAACACATCTACACACAGTCTTGCTCACAAATACAAAAAGAACTTACCTGCACTTTACGGCTGATAAGTGACATCATTACTGCTGATGTGTGACATCATTACTGCTGATGTGTGACATCATTACTGCTGATATGTGACATCATTACTGCTGATATGTGACATCGTACTGGATCTTGTGCTTTTACATTAGAGATGTGCTCAAAATGCTAACATGGCAATATATCCAAGATAAACTCCTGCTACCAATCCAACAAAGTGGTACAGTGGATTATCTGTCTCTTAGAAAATGAGAAGTCTGACCTGTGGTATATGAAAAGGTCCTGATCGCTAGGCAAAGCAGACAGGCTCAAACCGTATGTTTCCCACGCCGGCTGCTGCTGCTCCTAGGAGGGGCAAATGTCAAAGGGCAAAGGTTATGTAAATCCTGAATCAAAAGCTGGTAGGCTACAACAGGAAACTGATAAGAGTTTCGTTTGACCTAAAAGGACAATCCCAACAAAGGAGAAACAAGTTGCAGAAATCAAGTCGAACAAATGGAATTGGAAATGGAATACGTTGTTCAAAATTAAACATATATTTGACTTCCACATTACAGTAAATAAGATACTCACATAGCACACAATATAATACATATCATTAACAATCTCTCCTGGTAACAGTTCTAAGAAACAGTCTAGCTAGTTCTGTAACAGCAGTGTCCTGTGATTAAAAGCAGTTTTCAGTAATGAATTTCAACAATTAAGACGTTCTACATGCCAGAAGCTAAAAATGTTTAAAATCATGTAAATGAGAAATGGAACATTGGAACCCTATGCACCTGAAGATGACCTGCTCGAAGTGACGTTACGTAAAACCATGGACTTTGAGGACATTTTTCTAGTTCTATTTCTCCTGAGGGAAGCCATGAGTAAAAGACGAGTGTCCAGAACACAAAGCATTTTGTCTACATAGTGCTAGAGCAGAAAGGAAAAGCAGTTTTCAACATCCACAAGTAAAAACTTATACACATTCGACAGATATAGACATGGAAATGCAATCACTGCTGTAAACACGCACCCCCACCCCCTCCATGCACACCACAGTGGAATCGAAGCACTGCGTATAGCTGAGTATAATTATTGTATAAGGCAGGTAATGAGTTTCACTTTTAAATATTTTATCAGTCATGTCTCTTTCCTTGCTGAAGTGATCCATCACTGCACATGAAACACTGAGTGCATGCGTGTACTGTATGTACACACACTATACATTCTTGCTCCAGGCTTCAGAATCTCATACATGATAAATGAGGTTATGCTATAGCAGAGTTGGGGGGGGGGGGGGAAATCTCAAAAAGATGGATGCATTAATTAAACACATGATGATGAACTACAATATCAATTAGACCTTGAGGGATGAAATGTGGAAGAATAAAACCACTGTATAATGTATGATGCAGCCCAGCGTTTAGACCTGAAACAATAGTGTGTATGAAGAATATCTGGGGAGCTCTTCCTCATGATAAGTCGTATCACATGACTACGAGTCTTATTTCATTCCATAAGACTGATAACACGCACGGACGTACGGTATGGATACAGATTTACATGCAACTAGGATTATGATTCTGATGCATCTTTAGGTTCATGATCTTCAGTCACATTTGCATGTCTCATAATGGCATAAAGCAGCTGCGGAAAACTAACTTTTGTTAATATGTGGCTCTGGCTAGACTTGAGCTGTAACATCACTTACAGTATCGACTGAGGAGGAGAGAGAGGCAGTAAAAGACAAAAAAGGGTAGATATGAAGATCCATCAGTACTTTTGCTCGAGTTCCAGAACTCGAGATTTTCAGTGGGCGAAACAAACGGGGCATGCGCTGGGCCTTTGCAGACCACCCGTCACCTGGGCAACGGCAACTGCAGCACGCCGTCCCATCTCACCATGGCAACAGATGGGGGCCGATAAACAGCCAGCGCTCCCGCAGAGGACCCTGGCTCGCCCGAGGACCGGAGGCGTCGGGGGGGGGGTTTCCGCGGACGCGCTACTGGCCCTCGATCGCTCCGCCTCTCTCTCCGCCGGCCCGCCCGAGCACGCGTACCGCCGGCCCACGCGTGGCGGGCAAAGCCCATATCGGGAGTGGCCACCTTCCTTTCTACCGCGTGGGACACAGAAGGCGAGATGCAAGCATAAAGCAAAAGGAAGGAAAAAAATGCAAAGAAACAGTGTGGGTGCAAAGCTACAAGACGCAGCTGAACGTGCCCGGCGGGCATCAAGACCCAACCGCAGCAGGGCGCGGGCAACGCGCCCGCTACCAGCCGTCCCTGAAGCCACGGCCACGGGTTCGCAGTGGCCGAGCCCTGAATCCCTCAGTCTGAAAACTGCCAGCAAATCTGGGATTTCGAAATCCACTGGAAGAACTGCCGTTTTACTGGATGCGTAAAAGCACTTTAATAACGTAAAATCAGTTGTAACATGGATGAACCCTCTTTGGTAACTACACAGAAAACGCACTTTGTATAATTAGGGCAATCTAACGAGAGCCATGGCCTCAGTGAAATTCTAATTACAGAGTAGCTTAAGCATGACATGAGTGTGTGTGTCACGTGTGCACACAGACTCTCACGTCACCTCAGCCTTTTCCCCAAGGCGGAGGTACCCGATACATTAGGCGTATGTGAGTGGCGTTTTCTAAACTAGATCCTGCAGGCAGGCTGTATCGGACAGGCTAATTGTGTGGCGAAGACGTGGGTGATTGGGGTTGAGTGGGTTCAGCTGTGAGACGCACGCCAACACGCGCACACACGGTGCGCTAAAGCCACGTCTGAACTGTACCCAGACCAGCGTACACAAACGGACCAGCACACATATGCATAAAAGCACACTAGAGTGCAGTGGTTTCCACACTGTACGCTGCAGCGAAGTAGTTTCTACTAGGGCACGGTAGTTTCCACGTTGCTTTCCTACACTAAACAACATGGTTATGTTCATGTGTTTAGACACACAGCAGATCTCTGCCCTTCACCCATTAAAAATCCTCCCTCTCTCTCCATCCAATCTTCCTCCCCGTCTACCCAAAAAAACAAAACAAAAAAAACCCACCAAGCAGCCTTGTTGGCATGGCAACATGACAAAAAGCCTTGAGTCACACGTGTGGGATATGCAGCCCTACAGAAAGGCAACGCGAGAAGGAGAATGTTTTTGTGTTGTCTATGCAGGATCATTGTATGAACACAGAATTTGAATGATATTTACTACATTTTTTATATCAAAATTATATTTGATATCAAAATGGTTATCAGTTGCCAACATTAATTAGTGGATTGATTTGCTAATTTAGCACAGTCTAGTAGGTTTAACCTCAAAGTACCGGCTTATTAATGTTATATTTTATATACGTGGAGCATATTATTCCGTAGCTACTGTGAATTGTTTAGTTATTACATTTTGAAAATGTACAATGTGAAAGGTGCACTCACCAGTTAATGTTTTTGTTTGGTTTTTTTTGGGGGGGGGGGTTTGAGTGAGTGGATTTGATTTGGATTTGGATTTTTTTGAGTGAGTGGATTTGATTTGGATTTGGATTTTTTTGAGTGAGTGGATTTGCAAGGTGCCCATTTTTTACTAAATCAGTGTGATTTTACTAGAGATGGTAAAGCTCTGCATCCAATTTAATTAACTGCCGGCTTGGATCAGTGTAAACCGAAGGTCTGGTTGTCCATGTACAGTGTCAAACAAAGTCTACTTCTGTAGTGACTGACGGAACCAGACGGACAGAAACACAAAGGGGGAGAACAGATGTAAGAAGTAGGAGACCATCAGAGATGACCCTTCCAGAGGGTTCGAAGAATGGCCGCCCGACACTCTGCTCATGACCTCAGTCACCCTGCGAAAGCACATTCGGTTGATAAGCCTGTAATTGCATAGCAATGGATTTCCGATATAGAGCGTCCCAGAGGCTCCGACGCGCTGTTCCACGCTTTATTTGCACATGACAACCGTTGAACCAAGGGGGCTGGCCCCTTACCTCCTGGGCTCGGGCGCCGTCGCCCGCCTCGGTGATCCTGACCGGAGTGGAGCGCTGCGAGGCGGTCGCGTCATCGTCTCGGTCTTCCTCGGAGTCTTCCTCCGAGCTGCTGGAGATCTGCTCCTCGCTCGGGGGTGGAGGTGCGCTGGCTGCCGTCTTCCGCTGCAGTACCGTCTCCTCTTTACTGGACTTGTTCCTACCGACGGAGACGGAGAATCAGTTGTGAAAGACGTCACTAGATAGCAGCGATTTTTGCTTCTTGCAAAAAAATTGATTAAATAAATAAAAACCTGCCTATTATGCATTTTTGCACACTGTATTCAAAAATGTTTTCTGAAATCCCTACCACCCACAGATTTTTTTTTGTTCCAGTATACTCATGTCATTATGTATAGTATAGACTGGATCCCCTCTGCACTGGCAGGACACCACAGCACACTGAAGAGGGATGATGCTCCTGAGGCCAAACACAAGCACAACCTAAACACTGGACATTTTAGAGGTGTGTCTGTACACAGCAGTCTTATTTATAAGTAACGCATAATAAATGTAGAACACTATACAGGATACAAAGATTCTGATAATAGCTTCACAGTTAACACAGCATGTACTCAAAAGTCCACATATTTTAGTTTGGAAGGCAAAAAACCCCCAAAACTGTTGTTTCTCAGCGTCTAAAGGCAGAATATCTATGGTGAACTGGCAAGTTCTTAAAGTGCTTGATGGATAAAATGCTTTCAGCTTGGTTTCAAGGTAACAGTATATGTGACATGAATCTTAGAAAACTAGTTAAACTATTCTGAATCAATGTTCACATGGGAAAGAAACTCACAAAGATCCATAAGAGGATTTGTCACAATATGACCACTATGAAAGTTACTACAAAGGGTGTGTTTGGTTTTCACAGTCCATCACACAGGATGGCAAAATCATGAATGCTGTTCATGAATGTTGTCTCCTGAGCTCTTGTTTTAGCAGCATGTCTAAAGGTGTTATACATTATTCCTTGCAGTTGTTTACAGCAGCTTAACCACAAGCAGTTAATACGTAAATAAATAAATAGACAAAAGAAAAAATAGTGTTTTTGAGTGGATGAATTCTATTTCTGACAACAACTAGTACCTCCTGGAGTGAGTGATACACAGACGTGCCTGACACTGAGTAAATACATAGAGTACTGCAGCTATACCTCACGTTCACAATCATGGGCCAGTGGTCAATCTGACACCATGTTCCAGCCTGTGAGTAAAAGGACCAACAGTCAGTACTGAGACCAGGCACTGCACTGTTGTTTCACACTTGAAAAACAAGTCAGGTGCACCACAAGTTAAATATTCACACTTGAGTAGGAGACCGCCCCCCCCCCTCTCTCTCACCCTCTGTGTGTGATGACTGTTTTTTTGTGTGGATGTATATATTAAGCATGTGATGTTTTTGTGACCCACAACTGTGTTCTGTAACCCTCAGCTGTGTTTTGCATTTCAAGTAATTGCCTTTGTCAATAAATAAAATTTTGCTTCACTAGGGCATAGCTAAAGAAAAAAAATAAACCTGAGCTTAATAAAATATAATAAACACAATTAAAACAACACAATTATAGAGTGCCAAACGGAGCTGCTGGATGAGAGCGATGCGAGATCCGAGCTGAACAATCCCACAGCTATACCAGCGCATACCAACCTGCAGTTTAAGACGGTGCAGCTCAATCTGTTCTCTGCCAGGAAAATTGGATCACTCTCACTACACCCTGTCAAGTGGTGGCGGTTCTTGCCAGTTACGCCGGCAGTGATGTGGTGGACAGCTCTCTTGCAAGCCCGTGTTTAGCTGTCCTACAAACATCGCCTGAGCTCCTTTGGAACAGAGTGGTGTATATGTGTCGCAGAGGAAGGACGTGTCAGCCTTACCAGATCGATAGCTATGATGCAATAGAAATATATCTATAAAGCGGGTGGGAATTCCCACACTCAGTCTCATTTTAATTATATCTGTTTCATTCCGGTAATAATAAAAAAGACGTGATGTGAGACAAAAAAAAATATGTTGAATTAAAATATATATAATTAGACATAATTTCAAAAAAACAAAACAAAACTTGCACATCATCTGAAAGCGGAAATAAAATCTAAAATGTCCACCAGAGACAATGACGAAGCATATAAGATAACACCACACCAGAAATGACTAGAGCAGAGAAAACTTCCAATAAGTCTGCCGAGAATGAATTTAAAACTTCTGGGAAATTAAGAGACATCAAAGTCGAATCCCCCTTGTGCCGTACAAACGGTGACAAACAGGAGAATGGGTGAGAAACGCATGAAGAGGACATCTGCCAGCACCACAGAAAACCAGTCCTACGCCGCTGAGCCTGTTCAGATGCCAAATGAAGAGGTGTTAGGGATGGATTACGGATGTATCCAAGACCATTATCTCTAGTGTCAGTAAAAGCTGGCTGTGAACTCGCTTATCAGTTCACATCAGTTTCTGCACTGACCCCATTTTCAAAGCAGAAATGCCTCCTTGGGGCAAACTGAGGCAGCAAAACCATCTCATTTGTATAGGAACTGTACATGCTAGCCAAAGTGTACTCAAGGTTCAGTCAGTGGTAAATAACGACAGTGCTTTCATGAAATAGTCCCCACCACTGCTACGAATGCCCTTGATTAGCTCTTGCACCGTGATATAAAGAGAGAACGGAAAACATTTAGACTGATTGGAAATAGACAAGTGGGCAGGTCTGATAAACACCTCCTTCATAAACTATTACTGTATTTAAGTTTATGCTGTGGGTGGAAATGTCGCAGGTTGCTATGAAATATTGTTTTGTAATGTTTCCCCTGGTAATGAGCAATCACTAATTCAACCACAAATTAAAGGGTTCAATAACACACAGTATTTACTTTTCTCGAGCAGTTATAATCATCACTTGAGCACCAGATCAGAACTGGGTTCCTTAAAGAACCGACCCAGAGAACCCTCCCTCCCCCAGAGAACCGACCCCACGATCACAGGGTTTTGCCCCGTTACACCCCACCTTCATCGTGGCAGAAAGCAGGTGAGGACATCCCAGCAGCGCATGACTGCTGGTGTGATTAAAATCCTACGGCTGTTAATATCTACGTTTTGAGCAGTTTTAAGTCAGATCTCATGTTTAGCTGCCATTTGTGTCACCTGCATTGTGGTAAATTTAGCCACAGGAAAGCAGAACTTCACAACACGACTTGGTTCGTTTAAAAAAAAAAAAAAAAAAAAAAAAAATCTCACTCTGTGGACATCAAAGCAATACGCTTAGAACAAAGAGGGACACTGCCCTATTGTCAATCTTGTTTACTATTACAGACATCCAGAATATAAATATTCTCCATTTCTTTTATAATTCTTCCTGACCGGTCTATAGAACTGACAAAAGAATATTCCACAGAAAGCTGGTTTTAGAAGACCCCCCCACTACTTGTGAAGGTCCACTCTAGAGAGCAACTAAGCAATCTGTAACTCAGATTAATCACATCATTGAAAGCTCTGTGTGATTCTGTGTATCTAGCATGTCTAATCACTTAGTTTGCATTCATGTGTGTTCCTGGCCTACAACTGGTGCCACCTGTCTTATTAGCACTGATGGGATTGGCATCCTCCTCGAAGAACTCTCAGAATGTCGGCTTTATCGTGTATCTCACGGGCAAAAGGAAAATTACTGGTCACATGGGAGAAAAACAAGCATGGCATCTTAGAAAAATGAATTGTTTAGTGGAAACTGACACACATTAAGGACAGGTGAACAAAGCAAGCACATTACACACACACACACAAAAAATAAAACATCTATTGCGTGCTGTAGATCTACACTTTCCTCCCCATTTCTTCATGTCATCAGCATCTGAAATAAGAGTCTACACAGATCCTGAGGAAGAAACGCTCCTGCATGTGCTTCAAGAATGGCCTTGGACAAGCAGACATCTGGTGCTGAGAGACTACAGTAAGAACTGTTACACTTCATTGTGTTGTTTGATTTTTTGAATGAACACAATGGATATTTTTTTTAACTAAATGTTCCAAACTGTATATAACATGTTTTTCACTTTGCCATTGTGGATGACGAGATATCAATTAATGCGTAAAAATGGCAAAATCAAATCCACAACACAAAATGGAAACACAAACACAACAGGTAAAAGGCCTCTGAACACACAGCAGGCACAAAAAAACTGGCTTGTCAAGAGAACAGCTGGAAGCTGCCAAGCTAAAAGACCAACATCCAACAGCTCTACACCAGCCCAGAAAGAGGGGGGGGGGGGGGAAGGGGCTTACAAAGCGCAAGGTCCACCGTCAAGGGTGAGGCTCGAAACATCCATGAATATATCCAAGCAATGGTCCCCAAGGATGACCTTGGTCACCATGGAAGAACAGGAGGTGCCATGGAAGGATAAATCCTCAATGCAATGTACCACCGACAGACAGGAGCAGTGGATGACATAAAACAACCCAAAAAATGCTAAAAAAAGACAAGACTGAAGGACAGTACAGAAGCACTAATTATGGTAGTACAAGATCAAGCACTCAGCATTAGGTGCACCAGAACAGCAGAGCATCGAAGCAGATAAGAGCCAAGATTTCAAAAAACAGACCGAGATGCAGACTGTACGAAGGAGCTGCTGAGACAATCCAGCACCCATCAGCAAGAAAAGAAAAAAAAAACAAAAAACTACTCCAAACGGAACAAAGCTATTTAAACAAAGAAACGAAGAACAAAGTATACATTAAGCCAAAGTATACATCAATACAAATGTTTCCCACCACACTAAGAACCCTTTTAAAATCAGGTCATATGTTTAACATTTGCTTTGAAAAAAAAAGTTGTTAACACCTGTGACATGGTGTTTGTTTTTTTGTTTGTTTTTGTTTTTTTTTAGCAAATATCCTGTTCTCCTGGTCACTTGCAGTGAACCACTTTCAGTGTCGGTTCCTTCTAAGAGATTTTTCCTCTATTAATCAGACATTTTGAGCACCAATTTACACTTCATATAAATTACCCACTTGCCCTTCCCTGGGACGTCTTTAGGTCCTTAACCTGGAAGCTAGATGGGCCTGCGTAGTACATTAGCTGTTCCCAGGACTGCACTCCACTGGATGGAGATCTCACATTCTCACATTGCTGGAGCAACTCTCCCAATTGGGGGGAGGAATCACTGTTACCTTTACCGTCAACATCTTTTCTAACTCTCCTTTCAGCCATTGGTATTTCTTGAGAACTATGGGCCTCTTCTGCTGTCCATTACTACTATGCCCAGTTGTTTATCCATTACCATTTTGTCAGGCTCTATCGGAAGTCCCACAGAATCTTAGTTTGGTCATTTTCCACCACCTTCGGTGGAGTATTCCACCATGGAAGTTCCAGCCCGTACTCAGATGTTCCTGTATACTATTCCAGCCACTTGGTCATGGTGTTCCATGTACTCTCTGCCTACTACCATCTTACATCCCACCGTTATGTGCTGGACTGTCTCAGGGGCATCTTTGCACAGCCTGCACCTGGAGTCCTGCCATTTCTGGTAGATCCCAGCCTCTATTGACCTTCTATTTAGAGCTTGTTCTTGTTCTGCCATGATTAGTGTCTCCATACTGACTTTCAAATCAACCTTTTCTAGTCACCGAGATATTTTACCATATTGGTCACTACTATTTACTGGTGATACATATTGTGGTTTATCCTCCCATGATGGTTTCTGCTCCTCCACAGGTTTCTGCTGTCTGACATATTGACCAAGCACCTCATTACTTGAGGCCATCTTCCTGGTGTACGCCTGGATCTTTATTGTTTCATCTTGGATAGTGGTTCTGATTCACTCTAGTCCTCGGCCTCCCTCATTCTGCTTAGTGGACAGTCTCAGAGT
>JAOXYF010000005.1:4346011-4363863 GCA_028565775.1 Sternarchorhynchus goeldii
GCTGGATTAGTGGACAGTCTCAGAGTGCTGGATTAGTGGACAGTCTCAGAGTGCTGGATTAGTGGACAGTCTCAGAGTGCTGGATTAGTGGACAGTCTCAGAGGATTTGGCATGAAACCCTCCATGTATTGTGAGGAGTTTCCTTGTCTTGATGCTTCTCTCTCCTCCTTTGGCCAGTTTATTATACCAGTTTATTATGCCAGCGGTGTATCTGATGACTGGTAGAGCATTTAGGTATTTAAATATATACTTTCATACAAGACTTGCAATACGAGTTTAAACGCACAAGAAAGTCCATGCAGTTATAATCCAACACTGGCTGTGCAAGCATGTATCTTCACACTTTTTTGATGCCACATTAATAACACTAATTTGCATTAAAAGGTTCTTCCCAACTTGGGATTGTATCAACAGGTCATGCTCTAACAGACTCATTCTGATTTCTGCCAAAAAATTTTTCCAATATCCCCATGTCCTTTCCCAGGTGTAGGTGTATATTGTGTAGGTTTGGTGGAAAGCCACGCTTCTGATCAGAAGTAGCACTTTGTTGGCTATGAACCTAGACACCTCCGATATTAGGTGAACATCTGCCAATTTTCTGGTGTGTCAAGGACTTCAAATATGACCCCAAACTCTAAAAATAAATAAATAAGTAAAACCCTCAAAGTTCCATTCACATTGGCTTTTTCAACTTCTGGCCAACACACAAAGGTTAGTATGTATGCAATTATTTCTGAACTCATATTTTTCTATTTGTTTCTTCAGATGTCAAGACAGAATTAGCCAAAATAACAAACAGCTTCTGATTTAACATAAAAAAATGTATCTATCAAAACTTTCCACAGTATGCCATGGCTGTTTGGTTTAAGAACACTGTAAGCACCATGCTCACCCCAGTACTGATTTCCCAGTTTCCTCTGGTTTACGCACTGTGAACGGGCTGGGATCTAATCCAACGCTCTTCGGCATAAACTCCCTAAAGACGGACAACATAACGAGAACACCACATCACTGGTTAAAAGGGTCACAACTGAGGTGGCAGAGGCTTAAAAAAAACTGCTTAAAGCTGTTTGTTCACTTTGTTACTGAAGTGTAATTGCTGGTGAAATTGTAGTACATTAACATTTAGATGTATGGAATTGAGCAGACGCTCGAGAAATGTTAAGGACCGACTGAACTCCCTCAAGCACTGTAACTAAATGTATACTAGCGCACATGCTAGCATACGTTCACGGAGCAGAGAATAGTCAACCGGGTTGAACTGACCTTGCAGAGTTGGTCATGGCAATGCAGAAAGAATCATCGAATGGTGTGAGCTCATAAGGTCGGAAGAACTCTGTGTACAAGTCAGTGCTCTCATCATACCGGTTCACCCGCTTCACTGCCACCTTTTTCCTGTTTTTCTCACAAGGAACTGCAGGAAGAAAGAGACGCTGATCTCAAAATGGCTGTGCATGCGTACACTTTGTTATAACCCTGTTTTCACACACAGGCAGTTCCAGGAAGGTTCCCTGATAATTGCTGAAGAGTCTGAGCTCAGCTTTATAAACCCAATTATTAAATGAATTCTGAACAGTTTGCAAAACAATTTTCCAAGTTTACAGATTAAATTGTTAAAACATGCTTACATTTAAAGCAGCACTGTGTGTGTATTCATACATTTGAATAAGATGTAAACAATGGAATAAGTGTACAAATAGCAAATTTGTAACACAGCGAACGCAAGTTTATTACTTTGAATCCAGTCCTTCATGAACTTGCAATCTATGTACAAATCATACTTCAAACATTTCAGGGATATCAAAATACGTAGAACACTCTACATTATCTTCACCACAACGCACGTTATTTATTTATTAGTTCACTGAGAAGTAGCCACAAATCATTTGACATCACAAAAGAGTGTGACGCGCATAGAAAAATACATACCTTCATCATATGGAACAGGTAGGTACAACAGCATCTCCTCTGACCACCAGTGTGTGTAACTGCGAATGGAACAAGAACACAATACAAAACTTCCCCACTTCGCTTCCGAGTTATTCAAAACAGGATTTTTTTGGGCATAATAGTGAGCTCTCGGCAGATGCGATTTTTAACAGCCAAAATGTCGGGCCGGGTAACCCACAGACAGTTATAATGCCATCCCAGGGTGCCAATCATTTTCCTAGAAAAAAGCTTTTGTTCATTTCGCCTCTCGAATGTGAAGTAATATTTTCAGTGCATGTTTACCACAGCAGGGTTTTTGCGCCAGGAAAAATAGGTTAAATTCCATCTTTTTCCCTTTCATGGGTGACTGCTGACCCATGGGTGGAGGTAAAGATCTGGCCCCTTTTACACCTGCTACTCTTCAGTCAGAATCATATGGATGTCTGCTTATGTAAGTGCCTCAAAGGAAGGGGCCAGTGAAGTCCAGCACAACCCAGTCCCGAATTTTGAACATGGGGCACAGTCAGAAATCGTTGGGGAGGGGCTCCACTCCACGGAGCCCACCCAAAAAAAAAAAAAACCAGAGAGAAAGAAAAAAGAAAGAATCTAACAGCAACAGGGTGAGGTGGAAACTATAAACTAGAGTGCTTTCGTCCTCCAGATCACACCAGACGTGTGTGAAACAGGACACCGCAGGTGGAAGTGCAACAATTATCACAAATCATGACTACAAAAAGAGAATCTGCTTTTTTTTTGTTGGTATGTGCCCAAAAAATACAGAATTCACTACCAATACATGTTCTGTAGTTGTGGCTTTTAAAACGTAGTTAAACATTTGTTTTTGTATTTGTGTTTTTGTATTTGTGTTTTTGTATTTGTGTTTTTCCATACTTATATGATTTTATAAGTGTTTTTAGCCTTTCTGGTTTGTTATAAACTTTTGTGTGTGTGTTTGTGTGTGTGTGTGTGTGTGTACAGCAGTATTTTAATGTATGAAAGGTGCTATATATGAATCACGTTTATTCTGCTCTGTATGTAGCTGCTTAAATTGAGCTTCCACTGATTCTCCACCATTTCTACGGTCCTGCACATGCACAGATGAACACACACCTGCGTCTCTCCTGGGGCAGCGCCATGGTGTTGCTCTGGTGGAGGTAGAAGTCCGTGGGCAGCTCCCAGAGGTGCGGCTTGGATTCAGAGGGCTGGTACACCTGCAGGAAGAGGTTTATGGCATCCTGCCTGTCGGCATCTGGGAGACAGGAGATGGAACAGAGGTTTAAGAGGGTGGAGCAAAAATAGTATGTATGTATGTATGTATGTATGTATGAAGGGGGGGGCACGCACGCACGCACGCACGCACGCACACGGTGGGATGAATGGTCAGACAAGCATAGGAAGAGAAACACGGGCTAATAACAGTACTCAGGGTCGACAAACATTCTGAGATGGAGAACAAAGATCTACACGCGACACGCGAGTGGCTGGCAGTGACTACAGTGGCACGTGGCAGGAACTGCAGCTATGGGTTTGAACCCCAGCGCACCAGCCCAGGCGACTCTCACGCTCACCTGCACATTAACTGTAGAGACACGTGCAGCCCTTAACTGCACTAACAGCCCGTAATTAAGAGATAAATGAGGGGGGCCTCGGAGCAAATTTCTCTCCGTCTCTCTCCAACTCCATCTCTCTCTCTCTCTCTCTCCAAGCACCAGTACCATATTTGCACAGTAAAGCTGAGATGACGATTCATGCTGAACCCGCTTTCACGTGTACATGTGCAAATTCTAAGCCAAGCAAGAAACCTGCACCATCTCTCACAAAACAGTTCAGTCAGGATGCATGTAGGAGTGCGGCAGAATGACCAAAAATACATCCTTAATAAGGATCATATTTCTTAACTGATATTATATTTTTAATAAAGAAAGCAACATTGGTTTCTCATAAAACACAAAATCTTCTAAACATAAATTGCTAAAATTATTTTCATCAACTAAATAAATGTATTTATGTATATAATAAGCTTAAGTATCTGCTTAACTGTACGAGCACCGTTCAATTCAAATGAACATTAATTTCACATGCATGAATCATGCCGCCCTTTGATTACTGCAAGGTGGATTAAGGCAGATGCAGCAGTGTGAGAGGGAAATACTCCGAGGGTTTACTTCAACATTCGCAGTGTATGTGGTGTGGTCAACTTTGGCCCATGATGCTTTGCATCCCTTTAACCAACAAATAAAGTAGGTTATAGCCGTCGTTTCCACAAGATATGCAGGTGGTTTAAAGGATGTGTGTGCAAGACCTTAATAAAGTGCAAAGTAAATCTGCAAAACCAGAAAAACTGTGCACCAAACTGTGCTGCATGCAGGGCACGGATTCCACCTGGAATGTTCCACCTGGAAACTACATTGTCCTACCAAAGTCGGGGGGGGGGGCAAGTTAATCAGAAATAGCCCACACTTCTTCCCAATGTAATATCAGTGGTCAGCTCCTCTTACAAGCTGTTTTTTATTTTAGTCATTTCCTTTCTATCCTGTGAATGAAAAACACAATAAATTGAGCTAAAGACAAGAATAAAAACTAACAACATAAGAAGGACTGAATAAAAACTACGTTCCCAGGACAAAAGAGCTGAAACGGTCATAATTGAGACATTTTCAAGCATTTTTAAATATCTTAATATTTCTGACATTTTTATAGACTCAATTCCTTGCTAATTTTGACAACTACTAGACGTTTTAATGTTCCAGCTTTAGCTGGCACAAACATGCATCATGAGGACCCCAGACATGAAAACTGACAATACATAGGCGTAAATTAACCCTGTGTGAATGATCTGACTCACAGCGGGTTCTGGCAACACCGCGTCACCCGTTCACATGGAGACGAAAGATGGTGAAGTGTGAGGGAGGGGAAAAGATCCTTGGAAAAAAGTAATAACGGGGAAATTAGGTGAAGACGGCCCAGGTTACAGTGACACAAGTCAGACTGCCTGCTTAAATACACATGTATTAAAGTAAATCCATTTTTCTAAAACTTTTTAGGCCCTTACTTTCAAAACCTGACAGAGCAGGCATGTCTGGCATCTGGACTGCAGTACATAACCACTACCACTAGGAGCAGTGTTTGGATGACTGGTTAAGTGCCTGGAAAAAACCATGGCTGAGGTATCACGGTGCAAGACTATACCAGCATTTACTCAGCAGTCTTTATTAAATCACGTGTGCCGAGCGGTTTAGGGTTCAAATGAAGGCGACAATCATTCTGCAAAAATTGCACTACCAAGTGCTATCAGAACAGCTTTTATCAGAGGCAGTTTGGAGATTTTGCAGCTGAATACGAGTGCTGCTCCAAGATCAGCACTACTTAATCAACCTTGCAGAAAATAATATACCTACCAGGGTCACTAAAGATCAGCACTTCAGATCAGCACTTCTGCAGAATAAAAAGCAAATATTTCCTGTCTTCACACACACTTTCATATTATTATCCTGCACAGAAAAACATAGGCATCTATCTGCCTTTCTATCATCCAAACCTTACACACAAGGACTGTATGCAAAGGTGAGAATATTCTAAAGGAATAATATTCTAAATTCTTCCCTGGGACTCAAAGTAGAAGCAGTTGTGCTCAGCTTGGCTCAACCCTGGAAACTGCATTTCCCTCATATTCTCCTGTTATAATCACCTTGTTAAGGACCACAGAAAAACAATAATTAAATATCCGGAGGGGAGGGGGGGACAGATCCAGAGCATCCGGAACACCCAGCCCCCAAATTACTAGTGGAAACTGAACGTTAGTGTGACTCCTTAGCTTCGAAGATAAGGAAATGGTGCAATCAAGGTTTGGTTGGAAGCACCGATTCTCCACAGAGGACTACAGGAAGAAAGAAGTGGCTCTTTACACTTTTGGTGACTGCAGGGTAAGGACTCATTACTTTCTTGATTGGGCTCTAGAGCCATATTTTTAATATGGAGGTTTAGAGGAGCGCCAAAGAGCTCTGTAACCATGGAGAACAGACAATGATTTGTTGCCATGGGAAACCAGGAGGGTGCATAATAACCACAAGGGGCCATATTTGAAAGGGCCAACCATGTTTGGCAGAATATTATCCACTAATGATTGAGTAAGTGCAATAAAATGAGGGCCAATTAAAGTCTCGTGTAATGTAGCTGTGGCTGCGATTTTTGGTTTATTCTTCAGTGAATAAAATCCTAATATATTCATACTAGATCTTAAATGAATGATAGGTCTGTTTCCTTCAAGCAGGGATAGACCGTCTAGCTAGTTCAGTACCAGATTTTTAAGAACCAACTGGGTTACTTCATCACACTATGTAAATATTGGGGTGGGGTGGGGGTGGGCTCTGCCTTGTATACAGCAAGCAATCCTATTAAATTCTATTAAATCATACTGTACAAAAGCCAGAGTGTATAATTAACATGAATAATAAATAAGTGTGAAAAATGACAGTTGCTGATCAAGAAACTGATTGCTTGTACCAGTTTCCCTCAAAACTCTAGAACCCTCATTTGGCTAAGTAATAAATTCTGCTTCATTATCGTACGACAAGCATCTGTTTGACAGGGCACAAATCAGCACATGTATGCTCCCCTCATGTATGCACCACGGCTCGTCTCGCACTCAGGCTACAATACATGAGCATGTATGTCGTATATAAAGAGAAACCTCTTTAGTGCCATGGACATCAAACTTGGGCAACTTCGATTTAAGGTGATAAACACTCGCTATTCAAATTATCAATGTTACGGAAACAAAGAGATAGTGAATGTGGGCGTGTCTATAAGTATGAATATGCAACAGAGGGCGGGACCAAATGAACATGGCCGCGCGTTACCTGAGAAGGCATTGCTATAGTAGCGAGACAGTGTCTGCATGATGTCCTTGGAGTGCTGAGTCCATGGGGCGATCTTGCGATACGTTTTGACTCGGTGGACCAGCTGAGAGCCTCCATACTGCAGAGACAGCGTGTCCCCATGATCTTCATAGAGCTCCTCAAACAACCTGCACACAGTTCAAAAATTCAGGTCTCCCCACCCACTAGCCCATGCAAATGTGCCAGTTCAGTCTGAAGAACTTTGTTTTGGAATTTCTTTCTTTTCACCGTTTTAATCTGCAGACCACTATTCTAAAACCAAGTAAATTACATACATGGAAACTAGTGAAGTTTCTGCCTTATATAAACCCAAATAAAATCCAGATCAAATCCAGAAAGTTCTTGAAGCACATTTTACAGTAAAAATATTATTTGCAAAACTATCATAACTTCTGAAATCATAAGTTCTGAAATCTAGCAGTATGATGACAATGCGACAATCATTCCACAAAAATTGAGCTACCAAGTGCTATCAGAACAGCTTTTATCAGAGGCAGTTTGGAGATCTTGTAGCTGGATTGCAGTCTTTATTTCATTTCAGGCTTTGGAGACTCTTCTGATCTGAATTATTCAGCACATATTTCATCAGTTGGACCAAAGATTATTAAATAGCACAAAAATGCTCACACCTAGCATGGGATAGCAAAATCTGGATAGTTCCTTTAAACACCATAGGAGTACCACTGCAAAACTCAAGACATTACAAAATAAACTAACGTCACCACTCAAGGTTAGAGATTGATGTATGATATACTGACAATTTGTATTTTAGAAAACAACTAATCAAATAAAGTTAAAATATTACAGCGATTTCAGTTCAGAACATTTCAGATGTCACTCACAACTAGCATCACATAGAAGAGATTTATACTGTATACGCACGATATAGCATGAATAAAGCTCATTATTTCTGAGCAAGTATGGTAGCAAGTATACTGACATTACACACATCTACAGGTTTTAAGACCTTTTCACCAGTTTGGATTATATTTGTTAAGTTACTATACTATGTCAAATGTATTGTACAATTTAGATGGTACCTGACACAGTCTGTGTCAAACTGTAGTTTGGGCTTGTCAATCATGCCAAGTGCATAAAGCTGATAGGCCAGTGCACACTTTCCAACCATGAACTGGGCGGTGTTAGTGCGGTCCAGGCAGTCCACACAATTAGTCCTCAGAACTCCAGTCTGGCAAGGAACCACAAAACACCAATGAGAAATACATCAGTTCTGCTTACATCATTTGTCCCTAGAGCTAGAGACACAGCTCTAAGTCAAATGTCAAATTTCTTGACTTGTCCCTGACTTGACCTGAAACCTGAATTTCCATGACCCAGAATGAATGGAATAAACAAGCTCTTACAGTTAAATGGGCTTGGACAAAAAAAAAAAATCATCCATAACAGTTGCACACATAATATGGTAAAACAATGAAAAATATAACATTTTTATAAATGCTAACTAAAATGGAAAAAAAAAATAATACAAAAAAAGACCTGACCCCCCCCCCAAAAAATATAAAATCCATTCCAGGTCTGAAATAGACTTTTTAAGATTCCATGATATTCTAGAAATTCTATGACCAGTGAGAACCCCAAAAGAGAACTCTGTGTTGTTTTTTTAATTTTATGATAAAGCACAGGCTAAACAGACACCTGTAAATTACTGTATTTCTGGGCCATATGCGGAGAGGATTCAAATATATGGACTTTCCCCAGTGTAGGTAGGGAGATTGTTAATAAGCATACCTGTATTCTGCCTTGATCAGTCACCAGTCCTCCCAAATCACCCCATCTGCACAGAGAACCCTATACAATCAGCCTTCTTCCACAGCAACGACACGAAAAACAACCCTCCTGCAGCCGTCACTTCAATCCGTCTGCTTGTGCCCAGTCTCTGACATTTTATATTCTCTAAAGTTCACAGTTTCCTAATGGCAAACCCACGGCACTTTTGCCTGATGTGCCCCAGAGCACTCCGGCTGTAGTTGACTTCATTTACCATGTTTGGTTTTTTTATTTGGGGTTTTTTTTTTTTTTTTTTGAGAGACCCTAAAATGCAGTAAGTAAAGGCGTTTACATGTTTTCTGAGACGAGCAGCATTATTTGGAATGATGGACTGGCCAGAGATGGAGTACTTCACACGTGGTAAATAACAACCATATTCTTTTTCCATTCTCCTTCATTTTTCTCTTTCAAAGCTCTTTGCCACTGTGGCCTTGCTACCACAGGCTACTTTACGCAAGTGTGAGAAAGACCTTGTGAACTGACACACAGTCGTTTACTTTTACATAAACGGCGATTTTGCTCGCTGTGTGTTTAAATGCGTCCCCACCTCTCGTCAGGTCGTAGCATGTGACAATAGAAGTCCGATCGGTTGACGAAGAAGCCCGTCCTCTTCACTACGTTCTCAGCAATCATTCCCAACCGGTCCAGCACGTTACAGAGTTTACTGCACAGAAAGAGGGGGGCACGTTGGTTTGCTGCACAGCCATGACCAATATACTTCCAAGACAGACATGTAAGAAAGGTGCTTCATCTGAAGGGCTGTTGTAAACATCAAATCACTGTGAAAAACCCCATTATATTTGGTAAACCGAGGTATTGATCGGTCAGTTAAATCAGGCCGATTAAATGCTATTTTTCAGATAATCGGCACTGGTTGACTTTTTCAGTGTTGCCCAAAAAGACTGTTTTTCTATTTGGCTCATTGCTTTTTCTTGTTTTTAAAACAAAGTTTAGTTCTTTAATTAGCCGTATTTTACACCAATTGTCATTAAACTAATTATCAGCAGAAGCAAGCAAGCATAGCAATTACATTAGAAGGCTTAAGTTAGAACTGGCAATCCTCCAAGATGCCTCTCATCCTATTTAATTAGAGTACATGCACCAAGTTGAAGCTTCCTCCTGTGTGGGGTAGGGTTCTGCTGTAGTCAGTCCACCTTGCTTTGAGACAAACTCGTTTCAAGTCACCAGCAGACAAGTCTGAGTAAACTCCTCGCCATGCTCTCGAAGGCCAAGTTCAAGTCTGAGAGCCCAGATCCAAGTTACCAGCCAACAACCAATACATTAAGTTAACTAAAACCTGAGTTAAGTAAGAATTGGAAAGTAGCCTAGGAACATTGTTTTGCTTTCTGTTTAAAGTATGTTAAAGAAATTGCAGTACTGGTCTTGAGAGATGAATCACTGAAATTGATTTACTTACACACAGTATGAAGAGAGGAAGTGGGTCAGTGCTCGTACACACAGTATGAAGAGAGGAAGTGGGTCAGTGCTCGTACACACAGTATGAAGAGAGGAAGTGGATCAGTGCTCGTACACACAGTATGAACAGAGGAAGTGGATCAGCGCTCAAACACACAGTATGAACACAGGAAGTGGATCAGTGCTCAAACACACAGTATGAACAGAGGAAGTGGATCAGTGCATGTACACACAGTGTGAACAAAGGAAGTGGATCAGAGCGCGTACACACAGGATGAATGGAGGCAGTAGACCACATCCATAGTCTATAGATTAATTACCTATAGATTAATTTGTGCATACATCATGTAAATCCCTCTCTCAAAACACAAAACTTCTTCGATCTGAATCTGGATGCATGTTTAGGAGATTTACCATCATTAACACCCACACACAACCGCACACCAGTCACTCGATTATTTTACCAGATACTTTCTCGTTTTAACCGACAGTAACTGCATGTGTAACATAATACAAGATCTACAATATGCAAGTTTGATCATTTGGGTTAATTGGATTTCAAATGGTAAATTCTTAAGGAGAATATTGACGCACACATATATTCAAGGAAAAAAATATTCATGCACACATATAGCATGTACACACACACACACACACACACAAACACACACAAACACACACAAACACACACAAACACACAGAGAACTGATGAAAGTTACATTTAAAGAAGGAATTGAGATCAGATCAGATTCTACAGGGGGTTTTTATGGCTTCCAATTTTAGGTTTTTAGTCCTAACAATACAAATGTTAGTTCCCTTATTTGTATTTGAAGTGTTTTGATGACATACCAATCCGGCTTGTCCCCGTTTAAATTCTTAAACTTGGTAAACTAACCAATCACGGGACTCCTCACTGTTGTCCTTTCTCCATTTCTCATTAAATAACATTTTTTGACCTTTGCCCTTTTGACCTAGTTTCTCCTAGTATCTTTCTCTACAAATGTCTTAACCTCTGAAATGTAGGCCATGGTTTTTTTTTTTGTTTGTTTGCTGCAGCATTATCTACTTGACCTGAGGTGACCCTTTTCAACCAACGATCGCTAGTTAGTACTCTATAGTCCAGTTGCCTCGGTAACCCCGTCTCCTCATTAAAACGTGTGAAACTGCCTCGTGATTTGATCTGTAGTGTGGAATATCACAAACTGCTCTGTTACAATTACATTATTTGGTTGTATGCGCCATTTATTTATTTATATCCATCCATCCATTTTCCACATCTTATCCAGGACAGCAGCCTAAGCTAAGAGACCCAGGCCTCCCTCTGCGCCTCCTGATACTGAGGCGTTCCCTGGACAGCAGAGAGACATTACTCCAACATGTCCTGGGTGTTCCCTGGAGCCGCCTCCCGGTCGGACAGACCCAGATCACCACTCCAGGGAGGCACCCAGGTGCCCTACCCAACTCAGCTGGCTCCTCTTAATATGGAGGAGCAGTGACTCTACTCTGAGCCTCTGCCTGAGATCGTCACCTTCTCTCTAAACGAGAGTGCAGCCACCCTGCGGAGAGAAGGATCATTTCAGACACTTGCATCCATCATCTCGTTCTTTCGGTCATAACCCAGAGCTCGTGACAGTAGGCGAGAGTCGGATTGTAACAGTGTTCAGTAAACTGAAAGCTTTGCCTTTTGGCTCAGCAACTTCACCACAACAGACTGGTACAGAGTCTGCAACACTGCAGACAAAGCGCCAACCGGCCTGTGGACTTCTCGCTCCAACCTGAATTTTTCAATCTGTTTACCTGCCGCCATTGGTAGGTTGAACAAAATCATCTGCACACACACATACATGCATGCTCACACACACACACACACACACACACACATATATGCAAAAATATGCACGCACGCACTTGCACACACACACACCTACCTCTTGGTGTAACGAGCCATGTCCCAGGCAATGTAGTCGATGCAGTGCTCAGGGGGGAGGAACTGGTTGAGGTTGGTGACGGCCGGGTAGAGCTCCTCACTCAGAATCTTCTCATGCTTACGCTTCTCTCGTTTCTGTTGAAATTCAAACACCAATCAGCATCATCACACAGACTCCAACTCTGGATGGCCACTGTATCCATCTCAAATTATTGGTCTGATTATCCAGATGCATCAGGATGCCAAGTTTCTATTCTCAGTGACCAAGACATTGTGCTCTCAGTTCGAAGGTTGCAGGTTTGGATCCCCGCTCTGCCAGGCACCGTTGGGTGTGCTGAACAATGGCTGACCCTGCACTCTGACTCTAGCTCACAAAGAACTGGGATAAGTCAAGAAAACATTTCCTTGTACTGTACATGTGGTCTAGATCTTAATATGGTAATATACAACTACTTTATATAACTGCTATATCTATATATTAAAATCTATATGCAATGTTCTCCAAGGCAACTGAGTAATTAAATGAGCATTGACTATTGTAGCTAAAGCTACCTAGAAGTCAAAGGGATCAAAGATTTGCTCTGTAAGATCAAAGATTTTCCAAATGTCCGAAGGGCAAAAAGCCACACAATTCCAGGCGTCTCCAATCGGTTTCAAACCGCATTTTCATTTGATTTCATATCTGACCAGAAGTAGATCTGTGCATGTGAGACCAGTTTTGACCAGTCAGATAAAACCAAAAATAGTCAAAACCAGTCCTATTGTTAGGCCTGAATATTGCTGATGGCTAAAATTACAACACTGTGCTCCACAGTTTTTATTTACAGCTCATTTGCCCTTTGTTCTCAGCAAAAGCACACCTGACAGACCACAAGCTCATTAACATACTAAAAAAATACCTTCTGAGCCAATGCAGCTGAGCGTTATTCTTTTCCTCCCAAGCCGCTGCCCTGACAGTCCGAGCACAAACACAGCATGTGAGGTAGATTTTGCTCTCTGTACCTCATCCACACTCTCATGGTTGTTGACACTTTTGCATTTTAAGTTTAGATTTTGGGCGTTAGCAGAAATTTCATTTGTGCCCAGTCATCACTTAGTTATTGTTTCGTCTATAAAAAATTGTTTGACAAAATAATTGTGCCATTAATATTCGTCATTTTGAACAATAATGTTTAAAGGCACAAAATTATTATTTAGGCAACATATTTGACACTCATTTGAGAACTAGTTTTTGGAACCATCTCTCTCTGCTGAACTTACACGTCACATATATACTAAATGTTTACAGAATAAACAGCAGTTTTTCACAGCAGGCCTGAATCTATTTTTAAACTCGCATTAATTGGCTTTTCGCTCTGTGCATAGTGACTAACACAGCCATTGTAAAACACCTTCTCTCCAAGATCTGTTCAACTCTCTGCAGCATCCCAGAGGACGCCCTCACAAACCCGATGGAGCAGACTCATATGACAATCACTTAGGCTGTCAGACATCTACAATGCTCTTAGAATGCCATTTAAGCCAGCTGTTTCTCCTCCAATGGCCCACAATGCCTCACTGTAACGTCCTCCACATGAAGTCAAATCACTGGTTCAGCAAACGTGCAAACGTGCATGAACATGTGCACTTGCTTCTTGTACAGGGGAGTGAACGCTGCACTGAAAAAGCCATTAAAGACGTCCTATCTTTGTAAAGACATTTTGTCCTCATAGAGAGAACAAAATACAGAAAAACACTTTCACCTATCTCTTACGGGCAGTGTCAGAGTTGTTAGGACAGTTAAGGTACATTTATATAGATGCCACACTATTACGACATCCTATCCACTGGGGAGTGCTGCCTTGCCTTTGGAAACCTCTTGGGATGACAAAGAAAGAGAAGAAAGAGAAGATGTCGAGGGAACATTCATCTTGATGGACAGTGGTTGGCACAAAAATGGGAATGGTGCCTCCTTCTTGCAGATTGCTTGCATCTTTGGCATAACCATTTGATTTTTCAATAGGGACTTTGCGAAGACTTTGTAAGTGACAAATGAGCTTATGAAAGGAAGAGATTTAATGTTTAGTACAGCTAAAAACTGAGTTTTTTTGAGCTGTACTTTTCACTGGACAAACATCAATTTAAAAAAGCAGAGTGAATAACTTGTTTACTCGTATGGTATAATGCGCTTTTTAAAGGTCATTAAAAGATACTGGCTGAATATTGTTCTTTGAGCCAGTATCTCTGATTACTTTAGTCTTTGTCCGCTGTTGTAACAATATCAGCAGTATAGAACATCCACGTAGTGCCTGTTTTTTCCCCATTAATCAGAATGAATCTATTTTGTGGTTTTGAACTGCCACATACGTTAATGCGAAAATTTATATACCGTATACTTTTTCAAGAATCAGCACAATATGACATTAAGTGTAAATTAAAAAATATTCTGAACCTTAACACTGGGTTTTAATGTAACCTAATATTTCTATGTAACTCACCCTTCCCATTCAAGAGCCTCTATGCAGACAGAACAAGGAAGAGAACTGGGAAACCCATGGCTGATCTCTCTCACCCTGTGAGTCTCTCTCTTCCAGAGGTTTCCATCACAGCTGAGACTAAGAGGCTTAAGGACTAACTGCCATCACTACAGCTTCTTTCCCCAGGACACTCGCCCCCTAAACAAGTACCCCTCTCACATCCCTCTTAATGATACACTACACTGTAAACACACAGACATGCATATACAGAGAAGCCCAAAATGATTCATACCCCTTTCAAATTCTGACTTAAATTGACTTTTATTCAACCAGCAAGTTTGTTTTTTACATGTGAAACAAAAAGTGGCATGTCCAAAATTATTGATACCCTTGTCAACAATCAATAGAAAAGCCTTTATTGGCCACTGCAGCAATCAAACACTTCCTAAAATTGCTGACCAGCTTTTTGCATGTCTCCACTAACGATTCATCTTTAGCGATGAGCTCCAACTCTCTCGGGTTGGAGGGGTCCTTACCATCACCCTGATCTTTAGCTTCCTCCACAGATTCTCAATTGGGTTCAAATCAGGACTCTGGCTGGACCACTTCAAGTTTTTGTCCCCAGACCATTTCTTCACCACTTTTGCAGTGTGTTTTGGGTCACTGTGCTGAAATGTTCACTGGTGTCCAAGGCCAAGTTTCTCTGCAGGGTGCCTGATGTTGTTGTTGATGTATTATTCTGTTTTCATGGCGTCATTTACTGTGATTAGGTTCCCTGGTCCATTAGGTGCCCTGGTCCAACACCCCCAAATCATAAGGTTCCCACCACGTTTGACAGTGCGAAAGGTGTTCTTAAGGTTGAAGGGCTTTTTGTTTTTGTTTTTACAGCAAATGAAGGTTACGTCATTGTGGCAAAACAATAAAATTTTTGCTTCATCTGTGCATAAAACAGAAGACCAGAAGTCGTCTTCTTTGCCCAGATTTGCTTTTGCAAAAACCAAGCAGGTTTTTGTGTGCCTTTTCTGGAATAGTGACGTCCTCCTTGGTCTGCGTCCATGGAAACAAGCAGTGTGCAGTGTCCACTGGGCTGTCTGCCTTGAGATGTTGCCAACAGCAGAGCCCCGATTCACCAGGATGGCCTTAGTGGTGATCCTTGGGTTCACCAGGATGGCCTTAGTGGTGATCCTTGGGTGCTTCTTCACCTCTCACCATCCTCCTGGCCAGCACACGTGTCGCTTTAGCTTCCAACCACATTCTCTGCGATTTTCCAGTGTGGAACATCTTGTATTTTTTATTAATACTTTGCACTGTAGACACTGGAACTTGAAAAGATTTAGAGGTGGGGCCTTACAGCTCATTCCTGACTTCTGAACAGCCACAATGTGCAGCTCCAGGTGCTTACTGAGCTCCTTTGTTTTAGCCATGACTGTCCAACTGCAGAGAGCTGCTGTTTTTCACCTGGTGAGTTGATTAAAACAGCTGTTCCCAATGAATCAGGGTAATTAAGATGTTTTAGAACTTAAATTATTTGGAATGGTATAGAAGTTTTAGATTTTCCCCACAGACTGTATGGTATGAATCAGTTTGGACATACCACTTTTTGTACAAATGTACATAAAAGCAGAGAATTTTTTTCCCTCCCACAAAAGCGTCTTGTTCATCATCATATTATCTTCTCAGAGACAGCTGTGTCATTTGTGTGTGTGTGTGTGTTTTACATACATGTATTGTGTATATATAGCACCTGCTGCATATATCCCATCTATAGTATAATATAGCTTACATAGTATGTATAGTATTCATGTATAGTATACATAACATGCACATAAAACATATTTTGTATAGTATAACATATATAGTTATGTAGATATAGGTTACATATAGAATGCTCAGTTCATTTATAGTCTACTTCATTTCTACACAAAGTTAATTGTCTGCTACTTATCATCACATAATTCTATGTCACCTGCACCAAGATATAGTGAATAAAAAAAAGATTCTGATTCTGTGATTGTTCCATGGTATCCTAATAATTAAATACTAATGATTCATTTAGTTAAGGAGTAGCAATGATTTTACACTGGTGATTAGATGGGCAGAAAGAGTTGAAAAAGAATAGAAGCTTATTTAATGAGGGAAAAAAATTGAACCAGTTCATTTTCGTTAGCATGAACTGAAATGTGAACTAGTTCATTTTCGTTAGCATGAACTGAAATTTGAACTAGTTCATTTTCAGTGGCAACTGGCACAACACTGATGGTTGCATGAATAAACACCAGGAATTATGGAAAGACAATAAGACAACCAAAAAAAAGAAATCAGTTGTAACTAGAACACGATCATTTCTTTAACTATAGAAAGGAGGGAGCCCACAGACTTGAATGGAGCACATTTAACCATGCATTTCAACTAAAACACACATAAAACAGTCCTTAATGCGCACACACACACACACACACACACACCTCAGCATACACACACGTGCAAATACGCACCTCAACACACGTGTCCAAACACTCACTTGAACTCACACCTCCTGCCGTGCACAACAGACCATTGTGTTTTCCAGCTTAATGTCCAGTGCTGCTTTTGGCACCTCTTTCTATCATGCATCTCACAGACAGGCAAAAGGGACACGGCGCCAAGCCAATACTCAGCAACAACACATGGCCAGCTTCTGAGAGAGTGTGTGTGTGTGTGTGTGGTGTGTGTGTGTGTGTGTAGGGGGACAGCAGCACAATTATCCTTTTGTTCTCTCCAACTCGTGAGTTACAACGTGAGATATGACAAATCAAGACGGTGGTTTTACACCAATGTGTGAATGTGTGCTTAAACATTAGCGTGTGTGTGTGTGTGTGTGTGTGTGTGTGTGAGAGAGAGAGAGAGATAGAGAGAGAGAGGCAGCACAGACAGTTCATTAATGGAACTGGCCATAACTGCAGATTGATTTTTAGTTAAAGTCTAATCAATATCACAGACTATTGCTGAGCAATTATTTTGTGCCTAAAAAGAAAGTCTGAAATGAAGAACACAAACTTTAAAATACATGCATAAAAAGCTGAAAATAATTGTATTTGAAAGTTTGCAAACCTTCACGAGGTTGAGAATAATGATTGGAGAGCCGAACCTCTGCAGCATCTGGTCAAAGTGTAGAGCAGCAACATGTGCATATGGATCAGCCTGGTCCACTGAAACAAACAAACATGGGATACACGGATCAGCCTGGTCCACTGAGACAAACAAACATGGGATACACGGATCAGCCTGGTCCACTGAAACAAACAAACATGGGATATACGGATCAGCCTGGTCCACTGAGACAAACAAACAAGGGATACACGGATCAGCCTGGTCCACTGAGACAAACAAACATGGGATATACGGATCAGCCTGGTCCACTGAGACAAACAAACAAGGGATACACGGATCAGCCTGGTC
>JAOXYF010000005.1:4363963-4375039 GCA_028565775.1 Sternarchorhynchus goeldii
AACAAACATGGGATATACGGATCAGCCTGGTCCACTGAGACAAACAAACATGGGATATACGGATCAGCCTGGTCCACCGAGACAAACAAACAAGGGATACACGGATCAGCCTGGTCCACCGAGACAAACAAACAAGGGATACACGGATCAGCCTGGTCCACTGAGACAAACAAACATGGGATACACGGATCAGCCTGGTCCACTGAGACAAACAAACATGACGTATTAAAGCATACATTTGTGAACAGTCTTTTCTCCATTGCCATTTTAAACGTTACAACCACCTGAATCCTTATTAACTTCAAAAAAATCACCGGTCACTAAACGAGACAAGGTTCCAAAGTTACATGAGCAACAAACAAACGCCATAGAGGAGATCCTGAGGTAGAAGGGAAATGTTAGGAAGAGCCAAAGCTATGGTACCCGCACTGTGGTTACAATAACAACCCCTGCTTGGTCTTCAGTCATGTTCTGAAAGGGTCAGAAGAACCTCCTGCAGGAATCAGAAAAGAATGTAAAACAAACAAAAAAAAAACTAACTAACTAAAAACTAAAAACCAGGGCCCACACTGAGGAGGCAAAAAGCAAACAGAATTAGCCAATGGCTCAATGCTACCAAGGTAAACTCTTTCCACAAACCTCCTACTCCACCATGCCACTGCGTTAAACTCTTCATTACACTCCACTTATGGGGGGGGGGGGGGGTCTCTTTCTTCAGCTGGTAATCAGCTGACAGCATGGCAAAGCAATCAGCAACATTGACTCAAGAGAGCAAGGTTCTGTGAGACTCTCCGTTTTTCACTGCTAAATTTCACTGAATCAGGGGATAATCCTGGAGGTTGTGATGTCCTTAGAAAAATTACAATCCTTTATTATTAGTATTGTTATTATTGTTGTTGTTGTTGTTGTTGTTGTTATTGTTGTTGTTTAGGAGAGATGGGCTTCTTGAAAGTTGCTCCTCATCAGAGCAGTTGACAGTTTTCCCGTATAGACTGAGAGGCAAATGAAAAAAACCTTATGATAGTCAAATGATAGTCAAAACCTTCCTCTAGTAAGTCCACCTGAACTACCAGTGCAAAGTACTGGAAGGAAAGGATTTGAAGTGGCAGAGGAGACAGAGACATTGGGATCAGTGAGTATTTCAGTGCAATATGAGGTCATGAGAGGGTGCCTGAGGACAGCACGCCTCTCCATGCTGGAGAGGAGATGGAGACGGGCGGAGAAAGGACCAGAGGATTAGCACCGCTGGATCCTGCTACACCTGAACCGGGCGCGCGCGCACACACACACACACACACACACACACACACACACACACACACAAAGAGCGTAGCCAAAGAAATGTGCCCTTATAGCCAAATGCAAGAAAAACAGCGAAAAACCTAAAATACAGGCAGCTAAACAGGCTTGTGTGCCATTCTGTCCAAGTACACCTAAAGCTAAAGAATTGAGCTAAAAAATGTGAAGCACAAAATACTGGCTGTGTTTTGGCAGTAAGACCTTAACGCAAAAATGATCACAATGCGAGCATGACTTTTGACTGGCTGTGTGGTGCTGGCGAGGGGGCGGGGCTTACGGCGTATGGGCGGCTTGGGCATCATGGTGGAGATGTCCTGAGACCAGTAGAGCGGCACAGAGCCTCGCACCTGCACATAGGACGAGTAGCTGCCCGCCACGAACGACATCACTGACGCGTCGTGGATGATCTGCTCCGTCTCCACCTCATTTGCTACGTCACCCTTTGGATGTACACACACACACACACACACACACACACACACACACACAGATGTACACAGAGACACACGTGGACACGTTATCTGGTTTTAGTACTCTGTCAGGATGTGTGTGGTGTGTGTGTGTGTGTGTGGGCAAAATGGGGAAGCTGTGCATGTTGGAGTACCACAAGGGGACTCCCCTCACATCCAGTGAAAGCAGCCCGTACCTCACAGTTTGCTCCTCTCTTGAGGAAGCGGGTCCCCGCAAAGCGACTGGAACGGCGGGCGATCAGAGTGACGTACACCGGCCGCCCGTAAATCAGCAACTCTGTGGCCAGGAGGTAAGGAATCTCAACTGCATGCACGAACAAACACGCACAGACTCAAAGATACGAAGACAAAGAAGCACCCTGAGTCCTTGCCGGTCCCCCCCCATCCTTTTAAAATATTCTTTGACAGGCAACAAACAAATGAACTTGGCGTGATATTCAAGCGCCGCATCAAAGCGGTGCCAGACAGGTCTGAGTTCTGTGGCCCAGCTTGACCGTGTGCTTGTGTGTGGTTTGCCAGCGCGTCACCCGCTGATCTGAGGTCGACGTTTTCTCGGGTATGGAACAGCAGCGAGCAGCAGGGCTTTCAGAGTGCCAGAGCGTCCAACGTGATGGGCGGAGCTCTCCCGCGCCCCTGAGTGAGAAGGTTGGTCGTTACTCAGAAAGCTTGTTGCTTAGCAACCGCTGGCTCCATCACCGCCAAACCGAAACTGAGGGAAAGTGCTTAATGTTGCTAAAATGGTCATTGAGAAGAGAGGAAGCGAAGAATGTCTGAAGCAAAATACATGCGCCACAAATGTGTATGAGAAAAGGGGTTGCTCAGAACAGTGGGCTACAATCGTCAGGCTGTTTATATATATATCTTCAGAAGCACTTGCTTCTCTGGAAACCTTGTGCAGTTCACTTCAGTTCATCAATCCATCTTTTACCACAGTATATTGCGGTTACTCACCTAGAAAATTATTTGGGGAAGAACGTACTTTTTTTTCTCCCCTCCCTCTCTCTTCTTACAAATCTTATAAAGGTCCAGTGGGAATGCAAGGGCTGCATGCTACTGAAGCTCAACAATATCTGGCAACACCATGCAGCCCTCAGCCACTGGGCTCAGCATCTGCACAGAGCACATTCACCAGCGTGCCCTAACCCCCCCCCGTACGTCAAGACATTCACCAGCGTGCCCTGACCCCCCCGTATGTCAAGACACTGTTATCAGGGCTGCAGAACCGTGCCACGTCCTGCTTCAGACGCAGGCACTGGCCTGCCATGAAATACACTGAACAGCAGACGTGCAGCAAGAACTGATACAAATGTGGAGCGTGTGTGTTCTGGCAGGGAACTAGACTGTGGCTTTAATCTCAGCAGAAGTGAAGTCAAAACACAAAGCTCCTTTCACAAACCTGATTTAGGGCCTATAAATCAGAGAGAGAGAGAGAGAGAGAGAGAGAGAGAGAGAGAGAGAGACAGAGAGAGAGAGAGAGAATGAATTCACGGTAGTATTTAGGTTTCCAAGACCCTGTGGACATTTTTTTTTTTTTTTACTTTACAAACAATCTGCTGGCCACTAACTGCTGAAGCACTTTAAATGAATGCAGTATATGTATCTTTCTGCCACCTCTGAACATGCATCATGTGCAACTGCTGGGGTTTTTTTTCAATGCCAATGTCAGTTCAGCCAATGCCATTTAGTTCTGCCACTGAATGCTGCAGCTCCTTCACAGCTAGGGACACTGCAGGGCCCACGTTCACATGTCTGCTTACTTATTTGGCACTTCTGCAAGGCTCTTACACAAAGTACAGCACAGTACGCAGAATCACAGCACATTATGATACACATCCACCCCCACACCCACCCACACCCACCCAATGGTCACTCCTGCATATTTGACTTAATGCAAACAAAGAAAACATTAAAAAATATATTTAAAAAAAAGTTACTAACTAAAAGTAAATCTAAGAGAGAGTTTTCCAGACACGTGTTAACCCTAGTCTTTAAATAAATTATGGTGCAAATGAGGAACCATCTCTGGAAATTCTTTCTAGTCCAGGTATGGGCTAGGGTTTATTAATCTCTAGATAGAAAGAAATTTAACATGTGATTCCAGATATGAAACCTTGATCAATAAAGAATATTGAGAATGATTACTGAATATTCAGTGGAGTGAAGCATTAGTGTGCAAGCATGTGCGCGCCCGCACGCACGCACGCACTCAAGGATACTAGACTGGCCACAGAAGCCGTGGATGATGTACATGAGCCAATCCGGATGCACCGTGTCCTTAACTTTCTCCCATAAACGACCATTCCACACATATTTAGCATAAGGTTCAATCCTCAGGCTGTGGACCACTGAAACACACATGAAACAAGGATACAACATGAAAAGCTTAAAGCTTTAACATTCCATATTAAAGTGCAGACAGATACATACAGCTGCTCTGATGTTTTCTGTATATTGTACTATATATTCAATTATAAGAATTATAGCATTAAATAACGCCTTTTTTCCAAGTCTCCAGAAACATGATTAATCAGGGGTCTTTAAGAAAACATATGGGATGGAGCCAGATGCATTTTAAACCCGACTCTACTACACTGCAGGTTTCTGAGAGGAGACGTGTCTGGGCTCTAAGGTTTGAAAGCTGGCACTGGTAGATGGTGTTTAAGCCCACTGCTCAGCAGAGAAGCAGTAGAGGTGCAGGGTGCTTCTCGTTACCAGAACTACTGATGATGCCTGCCACAGGCGAGCGAGCAAGGCGATTTAGAGGTGGCATGAACAACAGTAAACAACAAGAAAATAATTATGAGAGAGATATAAGAGAATAAATAGATCGGTTTACAGGTGAAAGGACGGAGAGAGAGAGAGAGAGACGGAGGAAAAGATCTGCAGGCAGACAGACAGACAGACCCAAACCTTGGGTGGGAAGACCTTCGTCCTCGAAGATGTCAAAGCTATCCTGTTTGCTGGTGCTGGTGTGAAGCTCCTCCACCTCTCCAGGGTCACAGGGAGCTCGCAGAAGGGTCAGGTTATACTGCAAGGAGTGGCTCAGGTCGTAGCTGTAGCTAGAGGTCAAAAGGTCAAAGAAGAACAATACTGCAAACTGATCTGGACTCAGAAGGTAAAGGCAGCATCGAGCTTCTTGATGGGGAAAAAAAAAGTACAACCTGCTAGGTGACAGGTGGTCGGCTGAAGAGTTAAACACATGGGGGGGAAAAGAGCTTGTTTTCACCCTTGTTTTGACACAAGGTTTGTCTGCAGACACCTCTGATTAATGTGGTTTTCATCTGGGTGAAAAGCAATTTACAGCTTGCTGACATTTTAAATAGTGTGTCTTTACTTTGTGCGTGTGTGATTACTTTGAACCTTGAAAGTGGTGTGAGAAAGTCCAAAATTTAATAAGTACTTAAGCAGTTTGAATGGCTGCTCCCCCCCCCCCCAAAAAAAAAATCTGAAGGGTGAAATGATGAACTAATCACCTCTGTGAAGTTAAAAACAGCCTCCAGTGTCATCCTAAGAGATGAACATTTCAGTTTAGAAAAAATGGGAAGTATTCAAGCACTGCCGTAAAGCAGTTTCAGAAAAACAAACTGCTATGAGGGACTGTAAGGGGGGGGAGGCGGGGTGGAGGGAGAGTAGCCTGCCTAAACGCTTTCAGAACTGGTGTTAACAAGTTCTAAAACTGAAAGCAGTATCACTAGTCACAGTGACATAGGAAGCGGGCAGCTCAAGAACGTTCGGAACGAATGGCAGTAAACAAATCTGCGAGGTCTTTGTACAAAAAGAAATGAAGTCGTTTTCTCCACAGAGTTTCCTTTTCAGCAGTCACGGAAGACGGGGATGGAGCGAGGTCGTTACTTGGAGCATACTGAGGCTGTGGCGAGAGGTGATGTGGCTTTACGCCTGACATTTACAGTCTCGCATGGGCACACGTGGTCACACGCGTGAGCGAGCGCAGAGGTCACACTGCCCCACCTGACATTTGCTTTGTTTCACTTGAGGACTGACCTGTAGGTCACCGCGCATATTGGTGAATATTTTGCCGTCACGTACTTGCTTGGAAAGGGGAACGCACAACCCACCCAACCTCTCTTTGACCCCGTGACCCCACACAGGATTCAAACCTGCAACAAATTTCGTACTAATTCTAAACTCCCACAATGGACCCAAAATGTGCAGTTTACATTACAGCAAAAAAAGTGTTTACATGTATAAAATATTTTAACAATGATATGCATCACTTCCTCAAGCAAGGCTAACTTCAAAAGCCTGTGCACGCACGCAAGAACGCACTCGCGCACGCAAGCACGCAATTACACTAAAAGAAGGAAAGAGACAGCTGGATACACAGGTGAACAATACCAATCCTCACAACACACGCACACACAGACACACACTGGAGACAAGGACAAATGACACCTACACGTGGAGTTGGGAAAGACACAAAAGCACCCAAAAGTCAACAAGGATGGGTCGGGTGTCCCAGACCGGGCCGCCCCACACTCATTATACAGTTACAATGTACACACACACACACACACACACACACACACACACACACACACACACACACACACAAATACAAAACACACTTACCTGAAATAGAAGTTACTAGACAGATCCACATTTTGGAACATCCTCACGTATCTGTGGAAGTGCACCAAGGGGTTAAAGGTGAGCACCAATGACATGGGGAAGACATGGAGTCGCATCTAAGATGTGGTTAGCTAGCAACAAACATGGCAACACGCAGTAAACACCATACATCTGATGTGGGTCTGGCTGTCAGCACATAAACCTACAGAAATATTATCTCATGCTTCTGAATAGGAGAAATCAGTTGACAGGAGTCGAGTTATATGGAATTTTTATGAATGGATCATAAATCAGCATCAGTTAGTGGAGTGGTGCTTAATAACAGCTAATACCACCATTCATAATTTGTTCATTTCCTGTTCATTTCTTTATTGTCCTCTTAATGAAATGTGTCTAATGGACAGTAACACTTCAAACCCTTAAATCTCTGCTACAAATGCAATAATGAAAATGTTTTGTCCATCCTTATGAGATCATAAACAGCTAAACGAAGGGCTTTGTGCTCGGTCACATCTGTCAAAGTAATTGTTCACTGCAGGAATAAAGCAAAGTTGTCTTGAGCCACAGCTGTTTCCCAGAACTGCAAGCACACACAGGGTGAAGCGAGAGACATGTGAATTACCACTTGAGGTTAGTGTGACCTACACTTGAAAAATGAATGTGTGTGTGTGTGTGTGTGTGTGTGTAAAAGACACAGGCAGACAGTACAGTGATGCAGTGACAAAGAGGAAGGAGAGAATTAGAAAATATCATCTCAAACTTGCCTGGCCTCATCCGGGTGCGTGACTCTCACAGAATCATTAGGAATGTATATCATGTTGGTATCTTCTATCTTATAGATGGAGTGACCCCCAATGTCAGCCATCTTACGCCGCTTGGTGATCAGGATGATGTAGTAACCCTCGAGGAAGCGGACAAAGCCTAGAAGAGCAGAGAAATAAGCACAACCACCATACAGACTACTATGACCAATACACAACAAAATGAGTTTATATTTGGGCCTTAGTGCAATTTCTACTGAAAATAAAGTTTTAAAGGATTGGTCCCAGAGTGTTTTCAAGCTCTGATTTTCGATTTACTGTATATAAAATTCATTTAGCCGCCTCGTATTCAGTAGGCTTTATATTCAGAACTAAGCTAGTTTTAGCACATACAAGACGGTGTGCCAATATCCAGCTGTGTCTATTCACTAACAAATACGTCTGCAAGACAAACTCTCCAGCAGACGTACTGTACCTTTGTCAGACGTACTGTACCTTTGTCGCAGCCGGTCCGTCTACCCGTCTGGGGGAAAAATCGTTTCACGCCACTGAAGTGCACGCTGAAGGCCACGGCGCCTCATTTCCCGCCAGTGAATATGAGACGTGTATGAACTGTGCCGCATATGTAGTTATCATGACTAACTAAAATCACTACATTATGTTTACTGCTCATGGGATAAACGAGTAAATTACAAAAACACCAGGAACATCTCTAATGACGTGTCCCAAACGAATTATACAACAATAGTACACATACGTTAAAATGTGCCGATTACCGACATGCGGTTGCCAGACAAAAATGATGTGGGCTTTTTGTGCCACGACGTCTGATCTAAAATGAGGTATATCAAGAGCATTATTAGGCCGGTTCAGTGTTTCACGACATACTGCTCTCGGTGGGTCTATTTATGTTGTGCGTGCTTACGTGCCATTTCAAACTTAATCCCTCTGTTCAATGTCATGGCTCTGTTGTGTAAGGCTTAATTATGATGGGAGGTAAAGTGAAGACGCTGCTTGTCTACGTAATGATTTCGGCCGTGAGCCAACTTCTTTTGTGTTAATAGTCAACAGCGGGCCGTATGTAGGTCAGGACCCAGCGCTGCCTTCCGCGATTTTCCAATCACAGAAGAGCTACGGCTTGCGCGCTCACAGGCGCATGCACACTCCTTCATGAGCGAGCTTGCCGTCACATCACAGTTGAGCGGACCTCAGCTAGTCGGCTATTCCGAGCGTTACTCAAGACGCGTTGGGAACGCTTTTCGAGATGATCTGGCTTTGAAGCCTGAGATGGACTTTATAAATGCGAAGCACCTCATGGAACTGGATGGATTAATAGATGGCTGGATAGATGAATACTCACTCACTCAGAGCAAGCATGGAAATTTTCCCCAGGACGGCAGGATCACAACAGATCAACAACAACACTGTATCCTTGTTTTTAAGTGAATATAATTTAAGCACAACATACAGGCAGGTGCTTTAGAACTCAGCTCAACTGAGGTCAAATGTTTTCCCCAACCCCACAGACATGGGAACAACCTCAACGCACCCAACAATCTGAAAGAGCACTTTAAAAAAACATTTGAAAGAGCCTTCTCAAAGCACCTTATATAATAATAAACCTAAGCAAAAATAATAATAAAAATAAAAAAAAAGTTAAATAATCAGTTTAATCCTTGCACACACAGATGAGCATATACAAAGGTTCATGCTCTATTGAAACTGGTCTGGTTGGCTGTAAAACAAAAGGCCTGATACCCCTCTTACAATCACACCTTGTCTAGAGGCTTTGGTGATGTTATAATTAGGCAAGTAGAATAACATCAATGAGTGAGTGATGCATTCTTTATGCAGTCTACTACTTCATACAGTGTCTTGGCATAGTAATTAGGACCTGGTACTATTCACAGGAGTAACGAAGCCTTCAGCGAGAAAAGATTTAATTACATAAAATCTGGGTTGGCCGACAGATGTATTCCACCAAAGGTCACCATGTCAGAGTACAAGGAACCTGAGTCAAACACTGAGTAAAACCAGTGAAGCCAGGCAGTCCACGTGAGGAGATGCTAATCTACAACAAGTGGGTCCTACATCCTAAACTGGTCGTCTTCATACAGGTCTCTGCTGATCAGCGCAAACAGGCAGCTTATGATGTGACCTTATTTTGTTTTAATTATAGCGAGAGAGAGAGAGAGAGAGAGAGAGAGAGAGAGAGAGAGAGAGAGAAACAAACACCCGTTCATTCCTTGTCGAACAGTTGTCTTACCTACAATGCCGAAGGCAGTAAAAGCTCTGGACAAGCCGGAGGAGCCCTTCTGGCTGATCTTCGTACGGTTGCCCAGGTCCAGCCGGCCCAGAAGCTCACGCACCTCCTGCTGACTGTACACATGCTGAAGGGCGCGCACGCGCACACACAGACACACACACACCCCAACAGTGCACAGACGCAGCAAAAGCAAAAAACTAAATTACACAGAACTTTTGAGTGAGGAAACATAGATTCTCTAGGAGAGGTTGCTACATCTCACATGATGAAGGCAGCACGTAACAGTGCAAAAAGTATGAAAAATACAGCCAACACTGCAACCAGACAGTAAACTCGATTAACATTATGAATGACACAGGACCGTGGGCGGGACAGACCAGACAGTAGGCGGAGTCTATACAGGCAGGCTGCTATTTTACATATTGTAAATTTCTGAACGTTTCCTGTCAGCCACCCCAATACCTGTTCTAACGATAAACATCTCACCTCAGCTGTAAAACCTTTTTCTTGTCTGCTCTCATACCGTATTTTACAGTGAAATTCAATTTCTCTACATGTCTACATGGTCCAACTCCTACGCATCTTTTAAAGAAAGGGACACTCTCTGTTACCATTTCTCCCTTCATTAATACAACACCTGCTTCTGGCTTGGTTCATACTGCCCTCAAGAACTCTACTGTCATCCCTATTCTTAAAGTACCCAGTCTTGATACTACCATTCTGGAACACGACAATCTTTCCTATCCAGCAGCAATCAGCTTCCTAGATTACGTTGATTCCACGAACTAATTTTACCTGCAGGCTTGCGGTAATTAGAAAACTCTAGGAAGCTTGAGCAAAATCCTGGTGGGGACTTTTACTTTCTGAACCTGGACTGTCCACCTGAAGTCCGCCAGAATTCAGACTTGGTCACATGGCTCTTTTAATGCAGTGGCCCCACAACTACAGAACTCTTTACTGTAGTCTCTTAAGACTCTGTTCTGCACGTTCTGCCAAGTCCCAGCCTGTTCCCTCCTCTCATCACTACAGCTGATGATGTCGCTGAAACTAATGATGGTTTTAAGGTGATGATTTGTGACAGCGAATGAGTATTGAGGTTTTTACTGTGACTTTTAGTAAGAGGAAGGTCATATTACATTATTAAATGTTATTATTATAGCATTATATTAAATATTAGATTATATATTATCAGAAGCTTGGGGGCCTGATTAGAAGGAACTCACTAGGACAGGTTTGGGTTTCACTTTGTAGAGAGACCACGTCTCATTCATTTGGTTTTACTATGAAACAGGTAATGCAATTTAGTTCCCCGTGTTAAATAAAATACAAACTGGCTGCATGATGCATATTCATCAAATTTATGCAAAATTTGTTCATTCTATTAAATCACAGTCTGAGCTCCAGCCCAAACCTCTGACCCAGTTTCAGCCATGCCTGAAACCAAACTGAGCTCTCATTACACTGGACGAATACAAAAACATCACAAGATTCACTCATTTTTTTGTGTGCAGAAGACTCAACTAGAAGTATGTTACAACACCATCTCCACTCTCTCAGTGAGGCAATCGTGTGATGTTGCTGATCATTTACATTTTATGGCATTTGGCTGACACTTATCCAAAGCGACTTACAATTGTGACTGAATACATCTTGAGCAGTTGATGGTTAAGGGCCTTGCTCAGGGGCCCAA
>JAOXYF010000005.1:4390470-4410541 GCA_028565775.1 Sternarchorhynchus goeldii
TCCATCACTCTCTCTCTCTCTCTCTCTCTCTCTCTCTCTCTTTCCTTCTCTCTCTGTCACACTGCCAGAGGAACTATAAATAAAAGCTGTGGATGAAGTGACTGAGGCACAGAAGACACACCGCTCTGCTTATAACCTCCTCCACCCGCTCTGCTTATAACCTCCTCCACCCGCTCTGCTTATAACCTCCTCCGCCCGCTCATGAGACAGGGGATGAGAACAGCCCACTGGCTCAACCTTCCTGTCAGTAAAAGGACACCGTGGTGCTTCGGTCCAGTTCATTGGATTATTTCTGACGTGTTACAGTGTTGCTGCAAAGCCCTCGCTGTTGTTCCTGAGGTTTCCTGGACGTTACAGGAGAGAATCACAGATAAGGTGCTTGCGGGTACGTGCGTGCGTGCGTGCGTGTGTGCGCACGTGCACGCGTTTTGAGGTATGCGTCCTCACTAAACCTAAAAGACAAAGTGGACAAACAAGAAGCTAATCTGTAAACGCCACACACTCCATGACTTAATCACAACCCAAACATAGAGAATTGCAACCTGCCACTACAACTCAAATCGATGACCAAAATACACAAACATGGTTCAGTGTTAAAAATATTCATTATACTTCCTCCTTCCAAAACTGCTGATCAAAGCCAGGCAATCAGCTCCAATAATGTTTTACCTGAAGGGCTGATGAACAGATCAGAGGCCTCTCAGAGAGGTATATTTTCTCTGGTGACAGATAGATGGTGATTAAACTCGGTGTGCACAGGTCAACGTGAGCCCTTACGTGCCTCTACATACAGCCTCGAGTACGTAGGGCCTCTACTTGGCCTAATGCAGGCGAAATTGATCTTTGGAGAGAGAGGAGCATCCAGATAAGATCAGAGAAACGGCACGTGAATGAAGTCCAAACAGTCCTGCCCAGCACCACACGGCGTGTATCAGTTGAGACCCATTTCATATCGTATTCGCAAACCGGTGCTCCAGATGCACAAACCAGCAAAAGTCAGCTGGGTCATCAAGATCGAGAGAAGTGAGAGGTTCGGTGATCTCTGGGCGGAATAAGAAAGGAGGAAAAAAACGGTTTTCGGCTGCAGTCCGAAAGAAAGGGAAAAAGATGAAAGGGGAAGAGAAACAGAATGGAGGAGTGGAAGAGAAACAGGAGGTGGGTGAGGAGGAAAGGACGTGGGGTTTCAGCAGAAACACTGACAGGGCTTTCCGTGCTCTTCCTCACCGCCGGCTCCGTCTGAAGAGTCCTTCCTGGAGCCGCGAGCCCGGCTGGGCTGTGCCCCACAGGAAGAGGGGCCAGTGGGGGCCCACAGGGGCCGCCAGACCAAGTGACCCCCTACAGCCTGGGTGTCTGCACAGACAAGGACAGAGACATGCATCTTTAAGATACTTATGAGTCAGACTCAAGAACACACTCACACAGCATATACGAACACACAAACACACACACACACACACACAAGCAGTATGTGTAAATATATATTTTGTCTATATAACACATGCATTGGCTACAACATTCTTCCATCTCCCTTTAACTTCCTAAAATCACTCTGCTATCTCTCTCTCTCTCTCTCCCTCTCTCAGAAAACAGTCTAAATACTTTCTCCATGCAGTCTAGAAAACAAACTGCTTCATCGCTGAGCTTGTCACTGCTCCTCTTCGCTCGCTCTATCTGCCCCTTCGAGTGCTTCAGCAGCACCTCATCCATACACACACTGACAGCGTTCTGGTCCTCTGGCATTACACAGGCGCTGCTGAGGAGCGTTTCATAGGCTGCTTTTCAGACAGGCCTCACACACACACACACACACACACACACACACATGCGCACACACGCACATACACAAATATACATGCACACACGCACATACACGTGTGCACACACAAATACACATGCACACACATACTCACATACACACATACACATGCGCGCACACACATGCACACACATACACATATGCACATACAAACACACACGCACACATACACACACTCCTATACACACATACACACACACGTATGCACACACCCCTACATACACATACACATATGTGCACACACACACATGCACACACCCCTACATACACACACACACACACACACACACATGCACACACATGCACAGACACGTACACATATATACATTGTCTGAGCCCCATTCTGAGACGATTTATTTCTTGCAAACCCAAAACATAACATGATATCAGACGTTTGACATGTTTATAATGTTCTGATGAGTTCTTTTATTGGACGATTAGGGATTATGCTGTGGGTTATGTTGCTTCACACTGTGTTCTGTCCTTAACTTGCTCTCTGGCAGTACGGACCCTCTCAGCTCACCATTACTACACTTCATTCACAATTACTGGCAGCCAGAAGTTATACATTAATAATTTTGCTTTTACCAAACGTGGCAGTATGGTGCTGTTTCCCTCCACTGTGAGGGAACGGGGACGTGACAGGAAATCTGTGCAACCCGGACTGTGATCTGTCCTGGGTGCGTGAGAAATAACGTACAGAATACTTTGTTTTCCAGGATCAAATTACTTTGTGTTACAGAGCTTTTTCAAGTTCATTACATTTGACTGCTGCATAAAAACCCTTTGAGGTATTCATGAGAAATGATACATGATACGTTGAAGACAGAATAAGACGTTTTGCATGATGTCGTTCTTAAGTCATGAATGAGGTAAAGAAGTATCCTACATTTTCTCATCGTCGAACTGTCTATCTTTTTAGCTTCTGGCTGTGGCCCTGGTTTATCAACACCCCTGACTGGGATCGAAGCCCAGGCGCTAGCTATGTGGACAAACACGCGCAGTGGACAAACGACGAAATGGCCTCTCACAGGCCGCTGCAGCAGACACCGGAGCGTTGTCACGCTTTACAGATGGAGTCAGAGTCAAGGAGGAAAAGGGTCCGATAGGGACAGCTGGAATTATACTCCCCCCCACCTCCCCATTGACCCCCACCCCCTCTCTGGCGCGCTGATATACCGGAGCCGCGGCGTCGGCGGTGACGTAGGCAGCGGCGAGACGAAAGCGCAAACAGACAAATATCCATAAAGATACATTTGCATGAAAAATCATTTAGGAAATGCGCGAACGTCACAGTATAATTCACGTCATTCACAAACGCCACACAGTGCAGGGGGCATGTTCATAGTGCAGATGTCAGTCTATAAATTGGGAAAATAATTTACAACCCCAGAGGGTTTTTTTAATTATGTATTGTTTGTTTGTTGCAGGATTCCTCATGCCTCATCAACCTAAGAAGTAGTCTGAAGAAGCACATACATGCAAACTACGCGTAAATACATAGATGCGAACGCCAACAAGTAAATAGCGATTCCACGTAAAAGTGACACTGAAAAGAGAAACAAACGGACAAGGAAGTGTTCTAACGACGTGAGTGACGGCTATAAATCTGTCCACAACAACAACAACAAGAAGACTTCCGACACCTAAAACTCGGGACAATACTGGCGTCGCGCAATGGCCTTCGACGAGCAGGACATTGATCATTTTTGACAGACACTCTCCCGATGAGCAGGAACAGACACTTTCCCGATGCCTCTTCGCCGGTATATTCAGGCTTCCTTGTTTTAAGATTATTGTATTTGTTGATATCATTAATGTTAATAATACATATTATTATTATTATTATTATTATTATTATTATTATTATTACTGGCGGTGGTGGTGGTGGAGATGCTGGAGGTGATGTTCTCCTTTTAAGCAAAGGCAGCTTATTGCCTCATGTTATTAATTTAAACGAGGTATTACTCATTCAAATGTGTTTTATTACTTTCGGTTTTTTGTTTGGGTAAGACGGGGTTGCCGAGACGAAGACTGTCGTCACATAAGCATGAATCTACAGATACCTATTCAGTGAAAAAATAAGTAAATAAGTAAATAAAAAATAAGTAGAAAGACTGTTAGACTAAGTATATTTCCTAATACTAATACTAACAGATACTTCTGGTATTCTGGTAATTAAATTGACGATGAAGGAGAACCTAATGGCATAACAACTTAAAAATAGTTATATCTTAATTACAATTCTTCTTCTTCTTCTTCTTCTACTTATTATTATCATCATTACTATTGTTGTTGTTGTTGCTGTTGTTGTTACTCATTGTTATTATTATTGCTGATATTATTATTATTATTATTATTATTATTATTATTATTATTATTATTATTATTATGTAATTATTATGTAATTATTGTTGTTATTATTTTGTCATTATGGTTGTTATTATTATTATTTTGTCATTATTATTATTGTTGTTGTTATAAAGTCGTTAGTCAGTAAAGATATGTTAATTAACGGTCCGACTGAAATCTTAAATAATATTATCTTTTTAAAACATTTCTCTCAATTTTTTTCTTTCAAATATTCAGATACAGAAATGAAAGTAGTCCCAGTACAACAATAAACTGTACAATAAATTATATGCGCCTATTTAATTAAATGTCAAAATGTATCCCAAAAACTGTCTTAGTCGTTATAGGCTACGCCCGTATAGATTTGGGAACGTGCACACAAGAATTTCACAAGAGAAAATGTAGGGTGTGTACGATGTTGACAACAAAACCATCATTAAATGTATATCACTGAACTATAAAAAAATCATTATCTTTATAAAATGATTTTTATATGCCTATGAAATTCTCAAACATGGAATAATTCTTTTAAATTGGGCGGTGAAATCATGCGCGTGTTAGAGAGAGTGAGAGAGAGAGAGAGAGAGAGAGAGATAGAGGAGAGAGAGAGAGAGAGAGAGAGAGAGAGAGAGAGAGAGAGAGAGAGAGAGAGCACTCACACTCCATCCCCACTTCGCAGTTTCTCGCCCGCTGACCAGGTGTAGGAGTTTGAAGCACAGCACAAAATGTTTCGCATGAGGAAAAGACAAAGGTCATCATCGGTATAGAACTCCTTGGAAGTCGGCGCCCGGAGTAGAAGTGAATTTCCACGCAGTAGCCGAATTGTTTGCTTCGTGCGCAAGTACTGTGAAATACTGGCGGATGATCACCTGTGCAGCGTGGACATGTATCAAGGTTTAACCATGACAACGAACCACGGACCCCCGTCTTACGAAGCGAGCTTCCTTCACAGCGCTGCTACCGCAGCCACGTCTCCGGTCTACATGCCTACTACCCGAGTTACCCCGATGATACCGACTCTCCCGTATATCCAGACGCACGGCGCTTCCCAGCAGACTAGCCCCGCGCCCAATCACTCTGCTTGGGCACAGCCGGGAGCGGAGACGATTCCGTCCTACAACACGGCTAGCGCGCACCACTCTCCAGTATCCTCGCGTTTCACGTTTTCCACCACAAGCCCACCTCTAACTTCTGGGGTCGCGACTGCTCGGGAAACTACAACGTACACGGGCCCCCTGAGCATCTCCACTAACGGTCGGGAGCACTACGGCTCCCGTGGCCTGGGTGGGTCGTATCACACCCCGTACACGGCCTATGTAAGTCCGAATATGGGGGGGACATGGACAGCGTCTCACTTCGACAGTTCGGTGCTTCATAGCCTACAGACCGGAGGACCAGGGAGTTCGGCCAGACATCCAAATTTAGGTAAGAATTTAGTGATGTTACTCGGTGATTGTTGCTAACACCATGGACTGACAAAAACTACCTGTTATCAAGGACTGACAAAAGCTACACTGTTAAGATACACATCGCAATACAGAAATTCAAACGAGTTTCATTTGTATCTTAGAAAGAATTCTAGTTTTTAATAGGTTTCTTAAGGAGTTTTTAATATACGATTCTTGTTTATCGCTGCTAAAACTGGCGGATTTACATGAATGTCAGCTTCATGAATTTGGTGTAATTAACCAGCCGGCACATTCCCCCCACATAATTTTTCTTTGGTGTTACCTGTTTTAAAGTTAGTCTTGAGACCCTTTGTCAATGTGTACTTCACGTCTCATTCAACATTTCATAATCATTACGTGGCAGATTCGTTTTTTTTTTTAAAGGAAAGCAACAACTATGTTACTGTAATGATTTAAAATGGAAGCATATTTTGAATCCTAAATATTAACTTAAATTGCAAACATTTTTGATATTTACACTAAAAACATTCTAATTTACTAAGGTTAAAAAGCGATTAGCTTACACATTGCATGATTTTCAGGAGTTGTCAAAGTTTTGTATACCGCTGTCATTGTAGGACAGCGCCCATTATAAAGTACTGTCACAATTTTTGTATCATATTTAATGTTTCTATAATTATTCACAATAATCATTTTGTTTATTTGTTTAATAGGCACTTAAAATTAGCCTCCCGTGGTTTTAAAAAGAGCTGTAGTTTAGCCCTGTAAAATGCAAATGTTGATCAAAATCCTAACATCGATTCTAACTTATTCGTTCTTGGAAAATAGTGGTGATAGTCAAAAAAATAATAATTCTCTTATATTGTAGTGATTTGTACTATAATGCTTTATCGAATAACTGAACGTTTCCCTGTTTTATTGCAAATTAAAACTGCAGAGTGCTGTGTGGAAGGACTAAATTCAAGACTGCTTTTGGGTTCTTCACGCAGGCAATTCCACTTTTACTGATTAAAATAATTTAAAAAGCAGAGTGAATGGACTAAATATAAAGAGGATTACAACGTTATTTCGTTCACGTGATCTAAATTGTTTCCAGGTCTGAATGAAAAGCTCATTGTTACGCAGTTTGATAAAAGCAGAATTGGGTGAACTAAACCTATCGCTGTATATGGTAACAGATGTCCACAAACGGCCATTCACAGGTATTGTAACTAATTCTATTATTAGACGGAGAATGAAACGAACATGTTTGACACGTTAGATAGCGTAAAACAAACGACGCCAACGAAATCTCTTTATTCGCCTAATCTGATCAAACTTGCATGCTACAGGATTGAACTGCAAGCTACCAAAAGCAGTTGAAGAAAAAAATATATACAATAGCTGACAAACGTCCGTGTACTAGTCCTGAACCTTTACCTCCCAAATCACAGCGACACTGAATCATATTTAATTATTATGCTGCAAAGTAATCTTAAACACAACCCCATAGTGATAGGCTATTATATTTTTTTGATAAATGGTCAATGCCGCTAGACTGTTGGGCATATTTTCGAGCAAACTGCATTAATGTGAGTTTTAAAAAGTAAGACGGCTCAAAGTAGCCCATTCTACTTTGGCATTACGAATTTATAATGAATTGCTTTTAAAACACAGGCGTGATCGTAGAAAGTTCGACGTGAACAAAAACACGTGCACAAAAATAATAGTGTAGGTTTAAATATTAGCCATTTGTTATCTAATCAGAAACTCCCGATGGTCACGATTGATTGGATTATTGCATTCTGGGATATGAGCTAACCTGTTTCTGGCCTATAGTCTACCGCGTGGCGGCATAGGCTGCACGTCAGGTGGGTTGTAAGGTGGTTACCCAAATAACAGTTTGCTATCAGTGGGGCGCGATAGAACTTTGAGCAGGCTGTTAACCGAGTCAGCAGAAAAAAATAGACAAGACATGGATTTGAGTTTATCTTGGTAATAAACAAGTTCTAAAACCTTTGTTTCTGGCTAAACATGACTTCATCTGCTTTAAATAAGGCCAAAAGGCCTGTATGTCGTATTCTGGAACACGTGACTTACAGCCTTATTCACTAAAGTCTGTGGTCTATTTAAAATGTACTCAGATGTGTCAGTGCAAGTGACTGAAGGTGTGTGTGTGTGTGTGTGATAACAAGGCCACATGAAATAAATCATCTTTCTCAAGACCAAACGCAAATCTTTCCACCAGTTATTATTTAAAAATTTCCTTGAAACTTACGAGATCACCCAAACAATATCAGTGGTGTTTTTACTTTGCACCAAATCCTTGAAAACCAATGCAAGATCACTCTGACATTATCAGTGTTGTTTCAAACTCTTGTCAGCTCTTTAAATCAAATTAAGATCAAGGAAATAATCTGGTTTTTGTTGTTTTATTTCCACAATTTGCAGATATTAAACATTTATTTTATAGGGTACAGGAATAGAGGGATGGCAGTTCTCAACATGTGCTACATAATGTATAAAATAAATCCAAATATCCAAAAGTCCACTGAGCAACTGCAAACTTGAAGTCCGGTCCAGAAAGCAAATCTGCATAATGGATAAATGAGTTTCTCTCTAAATCACCAGAACAAACAGGAGGCTGCTTTTTTTAATCTGTTGATACAAGTCAGCACTCAAAAACCCACTGGACTGTATGCTGATGTTTAAAACCAATCAGTTAAAGCTAATTAAGATGACGACTTCAACATGAGAAAAATAACCCCATCAGGTCATGTTCTATCATACAAAACTCGCATCCTTTCATGTACATCCAGTAATTTTCATGATCAGTCAAGAAGTCTAAATATTTTGACAGTCAATGACAGTCCTTCAGTGCATCTGTCCAGTACTCTGCACTATGGAATCCTGTAATTCCCAGACAGGAATTATTTTCTGAATAATACAGTCTGCCCACTGTTTCCATGTCTGGATACTCGCAAATTATTACACAAGAAAGTAGATCTGTACCCCTAGTGATTGTCTGAACCTGCTTTTGGGTTCTGCAGGGCTCTGCTGATGTGAGGATGAGGAGTGTCAGTGATCCTGTGTTCATTGTTCTGCGGGTGTCAGTGAACCTGTGTTCATTGTTCTGGAGGTGTCAGTGATCCTGTGTTCATTGTTCTGCGGGTGTCAGTGAACCTGTGTTCATTGTTCTGGAGGTGTCAGTGAACCTGTGTTCATTGTTCTGGAGGTGTCAGTGATCCTGTGTTCATTGTTCTGGAGGTGTCAGTGAACCTGTGTTCATTGTTCTGGAGGTGTCAGTGAACCTGTGTTCATTGTTCTGGGGGTGTCAGTGATCCTGTGTTCATTGTTCGAGGGGTGTCAGAGTTCCTGTGTTCATTGTTCTGGGAGTGTCAGTGATCCTGTGTTCATTGTTCTAGGGGTGTCAGTGATCCTGGGTTCATTGTTCTAGGGGTGTCAGTGATCCTGGGTTCATTGTTCTAGGGGTATCAGTGATCCTGGGTTCATTGTTCTTTTTGCATTTGTTGGCTGACTCTGGTGAGTCTCAAGGTTGGAGCCGCAGCCAGAACCTTGGGAAGTGTCTCTATTCTGCAGCAACCAAATTCCTTAGAGAAACTCAGGGGTCAACTGTAGATTGAAACATAAGTGTGTGTGTGTGTGTGTGTGTGTGTGTGTATATATATTCATTACCAGTCAAAAGTTTGATTGGACACACCTGACTGAATGTATGTTTTTAATAGTAATTTGTTTTAAATAGTACATTTTAAATAGTACATTTTAATCTGATGGATTATGGCTTCACGGTTCTGATGGATTTTATCTTGTTTCTAAGAAAAACATAAATTGGTAAAGGTGTTAGCCTACATATAAACTGATTTTCAAAACACACATACACATGCACACACACATTCACAAAGAATTCATTGTAGATGTACTTTAAGCAAAACGTTTTTTTCAGAACCTTAGTCTCTCACCCTTCAAGTGCTCTACGCATATGAAAATTGAATCAAGATATAGGCAGCTGCCTCAGAGGAGGATAGTAAAGGGCGGCTACTTTGAAGAATGTAAAATCCAAGATAAACAAATATTGACTATCACATCATACACAGATGTCTAACACAAACCATGCTACTATAAAACTACTCAGAAGAATTCAAATGTGATGGATTATTAGCAGAAACTTCTCTATTATTTGGGCTTCTTTATGGTCATGCCCTGTTGTTACATTATAAAAGTCAGCTATTTCACTCAAGCTGAGTTGTACACTGTATGTACTGATAAGTGTCTATTTTTACAGTGGACAGAATTACCTATAGATATGAGGAGGTATGACGAGAGTTTCAGTCCTAGATATTCGGGTTTAACACTAATCTAATGGCCGCTCAAAAAAAGCATGCACAATATCTTTGTAAAATAATGCACACGACTGACTCTCGCGTTCTAAAGAAATAAACACACAGAATATCAAATCAAATCAAATCAAGTTTATTTATATAGCGCCTTTTACAACAGATGTTCTCTCAAAGCAGAATATCTTCTTTTGCTCCTGTTTGTCCATACTAATCCATCCCTCAGCATGGCTGTTAAGAGACCCTCAGAGACTCTATGTGATGTTTCCATTTATAAAGATTAGCTTAATTTCTGCTCTATATACAGAGCAGACTCTTTTTTTATCAGGACGTGTCTCACAGAGAAAGAGCAGACTCACCCCTAGCGCTAAACTATGAAAAACAGCCAAATAGCCCCTCCTGCTGGTCAAAAGATTTGTTACACTTTCTCTTAATAGAGTAAAGCTTGGAAGTCAGTGGCATTTGCTCAAGGAGGCACAGACATGCGTGGCTTGGGAATGTTAAAAAAAGGGTTGGGGTACAACAAAGATCCATTGTTTGTTTATGCTCTTATATCTTAGGCAACCGTTAGATTTGTTGTTTTAGTAATGGTATAATGACTATATATATATTATTTATTATATAAATTATTTCTCTCTTTATTAAAAAAGAAAACACACACACAAACACACACACACACACCCATTGTGACAATAAGCACATCTAGAAGTCTTTATCAGAGACTGTTCTGAGGTGTTCTGAAGTATCTTTTGATATATTATAACAGGCTTTAATAGACTTGAGGAGAGCCTGGTTCCTACTATTACTCAAGTGTAAGAGGAGTCACAATAACTACTTGCCACTGTAGCCAAAAAAGGTTTTTTTCTGATTTCTCTTCTGTTTTTCAACACTGCATAGAAATGTCCTCTATTTTCTGGTTGTATTCTAATAAGGAGACAGAAGTAATTATATATGGTCATTATACCATTGTTAAATCAATTAAACAATAAACTTAATGGTTGCCTAAGACTTTTGCATGGTACTGTATACACACACACACACACACACACACACACACACACATATATATATATATATATATATATGTAGTAGAGATATTTTAAAATGTGGTTTCCAAGGTTTCCAAACAGGACATTTCAGACAGAAGTCCTTTATCAGCTGTGCAAGTAAAGTGCTTTATACATACATACACACACACACACACTATTTATAAATATAAATACACTCCCTTCCTATGCCTCCGTTTCTCAGAGCTGTTTGATGATTTTGCGGAGGGCCGTGAGTGTGTGAACTGTGGGGCCATGTCCACCCCTCTGTGGCGGCGAGATGGAACAGGCCATTACCTGTGCAATGCCTGCGGACTCTACCACAAGATGAATGGCATCAACAGGCCCCTGATCAAACCTCAGAGACGACTAGTGAGTACGATACACTCACTCCTTTCATCCTGGTATTTTCATATAAAGAACCAAGGCTGGAAATAAGAATCTGTAATATTCTTATAACACTAGAATCGCAAGTTATATGCAGACGCATCAGAAACCTTAGTAAAATAAGGAAGATTTTATTCTTTCAATAAAATCTGTTAAGTGTGTTAAGAGTCTCATCCTTAATCTGGTCTGGGTGCTGATAAGGAACTTCAGTTTCACTGAATGAGCAGAATACACCCGTTCCAGGAAGAGCTTTCGGGGTGTATCACAGGGTATTATGAGCTACAGCAAAGCATTTACCTTCTCTCTGTCTGTCTTTATCTCTTTCTTAAACACAAACACACACATACACACACACACACACACACACACACACTCCCGCTCAGTCTGCTTCCAGGAGGGTCGGGTTATCCTGCACTAACTGTCACACTACCACCACCACCCTGTGGAGACGAAACGCTGAGGGAGAACCTGTCTGTAATGCCTGTGGCCTCTACATGAAACTGCATGGGGTGAGACACGAAGCAGCAATGCGTTCTCAACAGGGTTTTCGAAGGACCGTCAAACTGGAGTTAATTTAAAATACTACTATGCTACTACCAGTAGGGGGAGACATTGTATCAAAAGAAGGACGTTCCATTCTAAGCCTAAAGTGGGTGAGTCTGTGGATTCCACAATGTCTGTGAATCCGTTTTGAACAAACGATTTTCTGTACAGGTTCCTCGTCCTCTGGCTATGAAAAAAGAAGGGATTCAGACCCGCAAACGCAAACCCAAAAACCTCAATAAGTCCAAGCCTGGTATGTCAAGGTTGACTGTACAAAAACAAATATGTAGCCCTAAAGAGCAATAGAGATGAAACCCTGGGCTTATGATTGGCAGGAACCCCTGGAGCTGATGGCCACACCCTCTCTAGTGTAGCCAGCACCAGTGGCACCATAACAGAGCCACGCAGCATTAAAACTGAGCCAGACACACCTCCTCTCTATTCCCATCACAACATCCACACACAGGTAAGCACACACACCTCATCTCTATACCCATCACAACATCCACACAAAGGTACGCACACATGATTCCCCAACATAAACATGCTTGGGTGTGGGCATATGCAGTTTCCTCTGTATAAAGCATTATGTGAGATCCTGATACACTCTCCCCAGGTCTCCGCCATTCCGGCCTACATGGGAAGCCCAGGTGGAGCTTCCAACCTAAAGCTGTCCCCAAGAGGCCACACAGGGGCGCCCTGCTCCAAGACCGAACCCTGGAGCAGCCTGATCCTTGCTTAAGCCCAAAGGGAATGCGGCCTGGGCACACGGCGCAAACCCGGCTCATGTGTGTTAGGGGTCTGCGGCCTACCAGAACGATCTGTCCTGAAAGGAGTAAGGCAGCAAACCAAAAACCCAACAAACACTACCACAAAGCATCAGAAGACATTGTAAGAACTATAGAATCCTCAATGAGAGAAAGGGCAACAAATCCAGAGGAAGTATTTTAAGGATCCAGACATGTGAGGCAGCTCTCACTGAATGGAGAGTGTAAACTAGACAAGAGTGGAATGCACTAATACAGAAAATTGTCTTTCGCAAGGCTAAAGAATCCTGGGACCCATGCACAAGAAGATTAATACCTGAGACTAAAAGCAAGAACAGTATCTTGTGTTCATTCACAGGCTTGGTAAGGACGTGCTTTGGATATTTACCAAGTGACAATCAAGCAACCTCATGTGACTTTATTATTTTTAATACACCCCCCCCTCCCACTATCATCATCATATAACAAAAGTGACAACTCAGATTTTTATATTAAGGCTGGCCTTTGACTTTGATGTTTGCAATGTTCTAATAACAAAAAGCATAGGTGATGACTACTAGTTTGTCTAACTGTACTGAGAGACGTTGTATATTAGAAGTATACTCCATGTTCAAGACTCAGGAGTGTCCTTATAAGTCAAGAAAAAGAGAGAATGCCCTTTAAAGAAAACTTGAAACATCAAAGCACTCCTTTTGTGGTAAAACAAATCCACTCCAAATTGTCTCAACTTACAGTTTCCTCCACTGTATGCACATACATTTCATACACATAAACTAACAGCACAAGAAGGGGTCTATAATGTTATATGTTAAGTCAGGAATCATAATAATTGTCCACAAGAGGCCCTACCACCTCAGGCAAGGAGCCTAAACTACTTTTATGAAGAAAAATCAAAGAATACCTTCCTTACTCATTTCCATTTGATATTTGGTTAATGCAAAATGTTCATACTAATTCACCACAGATTCTTCACATTTGATTTAGCATTTATTGATTCCTCTTTTTCCTCTTAATTGTGAGGAGATCATTTACTCCATATATTTATTGACTTGAAAACAGGGTTGACTATTTACCTTTATTTGGCACAGGGTTCTAACTTAGTAATGACGCACAGCTCATTGCTGACTACCCCCGTTATACTTTGAACAGTGTTATATTTTCATAATTTGGCTGTGCTCGTGTCATTTTCCAACACTATATGAAAGTGTATAAAACATATGTAGACTGTGTACAAACACCTTACTCTGTTATAGTGGTTATAGTGAGTGTATAACTGCATTACTCAACCTCAGTGAGTAGAAGGACAGCACATGAACAGATCCAATAAAGAGCAAACGACTACAGTATCGTCATGACAACAGGCTTTAATAGTGATGATCTTATTACACTTTGTATCTTATCTTTTGTTATTGTATATGATCATTAAGAGAAACATAAAAAAATATGAATCAAAGAATCTTTGTTATTTTTGCCTTTGTCAAAATGGTGGAACTTTTAAGATCTAATAAAAAGAAATAAATGAACTGCCACTAAGTGATACATTCAACAAACTCTACAGTTATTTCAAACCAACATTTTAATTTAATTTATCCAAGCTTCACATAAGACTAATTCAGTTAACCAGTGTATTTTACCTTGTGAATAATACCTTATATGTCGATAGTTAAGATTAACGTTCAGAATAAACGAAAATTAAGAAAATAATGTTGTTTTTAAAAAAAAAAAAATCAGGTTGAACCAGATGTGTAGCTTGTACAGATCACTTAGTAAGGTTCGGATGATTGGTTCACGTTCCTGTTCACTTTACAGAGCGGAGGTCAAAAAGACCAATCAGAGTTTTCCCCGGCGCTGAGGATTGGAGGCGGGGCATCACGCCAGCCACTCTACACGTTTATTGGTTTCCAGGCGCTGAGCCCATGACAATTAAACGAATGAAAAACCTCAACTGATCTGACGATTCATGCGATTTGGAGGTATTAACAGATGAGAAGGAGTCTTACTCCTTATAGCAGCGATATGATGCTAGAATGGATCAAAAAGATTATGTTTATGTAAAAAATTGTCGTTTTTAACAAACCAGCACAAGCTAACCTCGGCGCTGTAAGTGTATATACAAGTACACATTAGAAATGGATATCCTGAAGTCTTTAGGACATCCTGAAGAAATATACAACCTGTTTAAATTCAAAATGGGGGGCTGTCGCACTGTTATGCCTAAATTGGATTATGTGAGTAAAGGTTTTCTGTTAACTTTCAGAAACATTGACCTCAATCTTGTCAATTCTAAACGATGTATGCTCGACACAGAAGCCTACAAAGGTTTGGATACCCAGAGTGCGGGCCTAGTGTATAAACTGCTTTCTTTAAAACGCAGTTTAAGATAGCCTACTTGATATACAGTTACCTGCGCATCTTTTAAATCATTTTTAAATGTTGGCGTAAGGGATTCCGTGTAAGCATAGCTATATATGTTATATTATTCAGAGTTGGCAAATGGGTCAATCGTGATGTTATACTCAAATAATTAGCGAAATAGGCTACACGATCAGTAATTAACCATTAATAAAGTTACTATTCGCCTCTGTGGCATGGTTTGTGTAAATGTTCAGCAGAAAATTATACTGTTGCACTTCAGTCACTGTTAGATCGAGAAGAACTGTCCATTAAATTGATGGACTGTCTTTATACTTTAACCATTGATGAGCTTTGAGGGATCACTGTATGTGTTAGGGGACGTGTTCTCTTGGTGTGTTTGACAGCTAATCCCATGGTTTCAGTGTTGAAAACGTACGTTTTTTGTTTTTGTCCAGCTAATGTCTGAAATAAAAGAGTTATGGCTGGTTTTGATTAGAATGCTAGTAAGCTACATTTTGACATATTTGAAGAGTTAAAGTCTCGTTCTAGTCTTTTAGGTAGCCTACTTCCATGAATTGGTTATCAATTATTAAAATATTTTATAGTGCGTTTTTATGTGCACACATAACTGCATTCCATACCACTAATCATTAAAGTTGCACAGGGTTAGGTTTATTCAAATAAAACGGCTAGCACATATTATTAAAAGTTTGGGGGTTTGTCGTTGCCGGATAGTAGAGCACCAGTTTGAGTATCGGAAGACACTGAAACAAACGTTTTGTTTAGCCCATTGACAAAGTGAGCAGGGACTAAACTTTGCACTATAAGTCTGTCAGCACAGATCCTCAGCGTGTGAAGACGCGAACTAATGTACCAATGTAGCAAGATCTCAAGTTACAGCTGTTTAAATATCAGTGGTTGTTGTGCACAAAACTCATCGCCCCTCCCCCTTTTCGTCTAATAACAACACAGTACAGGGAGATTTCTGCTTTCCCGGCTGCTATGGTTCCATACCAAAATACGTAATTGACGACCTGCAGAGTAAATACGTATGGCAAGGATTTGTTACAAGAGCACCGCGCCCTTCTCCGTGTTTAAGCGCACGCTCTCTGTGCGAAACTCGACTTATGCCCCACGACCTGCACAAGTCATGGGCAGAAGGGGCATTCAGGAAGGCTGGTTAGTCGCCTGTTCGAACCAGTTGAAGTCCATGGGGCCTCATCGAGATCCTACGTATTTCTTCTTTTCTTCTCAGGAATCCATGAGTGAGAGTTTACGCACTTGCTATGCTTTTCTGAACCAAACAAGCAGAAGTTTCGCGGCCGTTATTCAGGCCCTCGACGGAGATCTACGGTAAGACTTCGAACGCTCTACCATGCTTTCAGAGAGGGCGTGTCCTGGCTGTAAACAAGGGAGACGGGTGACTTTAGGTTCATGTTTAACCCTCGTGTTGTTTTAATATTCTGTACACACCCCGTGTCCTAAGGGTCAAAAATGACCAACCCTAACCCTAACCCTTCCCTATATCCCTAAAATAAAACTGCTTGAGTTTTAAACCCCCAATCTTCTTTGCTTGAAGAAACAACCTTCATACATGTGTCTTTATGAATATTTGAGTTTCCTCTCTTCACATTACAGAAAGACTGCATTTAATCAGTGGACAGCACTCGTTTTCTTGCAGCACATCTGTTATATTATTTTTTGAACACTAAAGTAGAGATTATAGTTATGCAAAGGTGTAAACATTAACATTTTAATAAGAGATGGTAATTCCTTTTAATGCATGGTATTCAAGGGAAATAATTACAGTCATATTTTCTTATATACCATACAGTGAGGTATTTAACATATCAATCTACCATTTTTTTCTCTTTGCCCCGCCCACAAAACAACAATAATAAATAAGGATAAACTAAAATAATAGACCTGTTTATGACCTGTTGGACACTGAAATGAACACTCATGTCTTCAGAAAAGAGAGAGTTGGGGGGGTACTGGCACCTGCTGCACCTTTTATAGCCTTTCACTGCATTCCCCTTTAGTAAACAATTCTTTCAAGAAATATTTATTTTGTCAGAAATTTAGTCTATTTCATTTTTATTTAGTATTTGAACTTGAGACATTTGTGGGGTCATAGAAGGGACATGCACATGCACAAGAAACATTTAGTTTTTAGAGTTCTATCAGTAGCACATAATTTCAGTTTCTCATTGTCACGGTGGCCGCCCTGGCCGCCTCCCCCGTCTCGTGTTTGTGTGGGCGTGTCTGTGTGGAGGTGTGTTCTGTTGTCGTGTTGTATGAATGAACGCATGTGTATGTTCGAGAGTGGTGGGCGTGACGTGTGAATGTTTGTAATACGTTGCACCTGTGTCTCGTCAGGGTGAGTGTTTAAAAGCGTGTATGTATCACAATGTGGTGTGGGTCTTTGAAGGTATCAATGTCGTTGGCCTTGTTTAACGTTGTACTGCAAAACCGAAAATAAAGCGGTTCTCATATATATATATATATATATATATATATATACACACACACACACACACACACACATACATACACATACACACTACACAAGTCCTCGTTCGTGACACTCATTGTGTGTATGTGTGTGTCTGTGTGTGTGTCTCTGTGTGAGACCCTGTGCATGAGTATGTCTGTGTGAGAACCTGTGTGTGTGTGTGGCTCTGTGTGAGAACCTGTGCATGAGTATGTCTGTGTGAGAACCTGTGTATCTGTTTATGTGTCTGTGTGTGAGAACCTGTGTATCTGTTTGTGTGTCTGTGTGTGAGAACCTGTGTATCTGTGTGTGTGTGTCTGTGTGTGAGAAGCTGTGTTTGTGTGGGTGGGTTGTGTGAACCTGTGTGTGAGAATGTGTGATTTTTGTGGAATGTAAATGATTTTTTAACTGGCATGTCATAAATGACCCTAAGACAATCTTTGTACTCTAGAGGTGTACAGCTTTAATGGAAATATGAACAACGGTTATCTTTCACTTTTCCCAGTCTTGGATACACTTAGGAAAAGTTATTAAATTTCATGTTGAAAAAAGATCATTACGAGGTTTTTCTCAGCAGGTAAATGTGGTGGCGGGTCATTTTTGACCCTTAAGACAACACAAAGGGTAATATCACGTGCAATTAATTATGAGATTTAGGCTTACAGAAAAGACACTGACATTATTTCGCTATTGTAATAATACATTAATGTAGTATTGCAGGAATATTGCCTAGAGTTAGTTAGCTACAAACTACAGTTTGAAAGACAGGAAGGTTCTTGAGGGCATTGTTTTGGTCCTGCACGAGCATGGACCCTCTCACGGAAGGGTCTGATTTGCTCCAAGGCATGCTGGGAAAGACTTCGTCAGGCAACAAAGGAGGCTATTCAGTTGCAAACGATTCAAAACAAACTAGAAAAAAATGTTTCAGCGTGGACTGCAAGTGGAGGTATTTGGAAGAAACCTGTCTATCCATCAGAATCTCTGCAATGTACACACACTTTTATGTAACTGAGTGACTAATTGTTGTCTCTCTGTTTCTTCCTTCTCTTACAGTTTAACTGATCTCGCTCTCTTTCTCTTTTATTTTTCCTCTTTCAGTCATGCCGTGTGCATATTCTACCTGGTTCTGCGGGCGCTAGACACAGTTGAAGATGACATGACAATTCCCTTGGTGAAGAAAGTTCCACTGCTTCACAAGTTCCACACCTTCCTCTACCAACCAGACTGGTGCTTCACAGAAAGCAAAGAAAAAGACAGACAAGTGCTCGAGGACTTCCCTACGGTAATAATGCACGAATGCGGTCCCAGCTAATCAACTTTAAAACCACAAGATACTGCAGGCAATGTTCAAAGTGATTCTCAGTCTACCTTCTTAAGCTGGTCTGTGAAGCTTTTACAATCCGGGTTTTGTATCTTGTGGCATAATGAAGGGGGCTGTCTCTGCTTTTAGACATGTCACACTCACTCAGTCATTCATCTTCTTTGCAGATTTCAGTGGAGTTCAGGAACCTCGGCCAGGAATATCAGGATGTGATTTCAGATATTTGCCACCAGATGGGGGTGGGAATGGCGGAATTCCTTGAGAAGAAAGTTGGTTCAATGCAGGAGTGGGATAAGGTAAACATTCATATATGGGTAGATTGTCGCAATTCTTGTGGATAAGGTCAACATTCATATACGGGTAGGTTGTCCCGATTATTGTGGGTTAGAGGAGTAGGGAAAATGGCTCTTCAAACGAAGTTTTTTTCAGTGTGTTATGAGAAACATCTCAGGCAAATGTCTCAAAATGCCGCGTTAATCACTTTCAAGATGGTTTTCTTTTTTTTATTCAGAGACTAATTGATGCTTGAAGTTAATGTTTTGAATACCAAATGCACACAATCATAAAATTATATGTATATCCCGGAGAACAGATAACCCCAGCTGAGGGTAGCATGATACTTTTGTAAATATTTGGCAAAATATGTTAAGATTTAGCAAACATGTTATGTTAAAGCTGATGATGTATCAGGTTCTTGAAGAGTTGTCCCATTTCGTAGAAGATTTCACTCACTACCACATGTATTCAGTTGAAAGAGACAAAATAAAACTTGGGACTGGGCATTAGATTGCCATCAGAAACAGTAGAACAGAATGTGTGAAATACTCTTCTGAGTATGTAATGGAAGTGACTTGACATTTCCCACAGTACTGTCACTATGTGGCTGGCCTGGTGGGTGTGGGTTTGTCCCGGCTCTTCTCTGCCTCCCAGCTGGAGGGCCCTGAGGTTGGCAGTGACACCGAGCTGGCCAACTCCATGGGCCTGTTCCTCCAGAAGACCAACATCATCCGTGATTACCTGGAGGACCAGCAGGAAGGACGGGCCTTCTGGCCAGAGGAGGTCCGCTCAGCTGTCCTGCACCTTACATCCATGTGTAACACTAATAAGCGATTTTATGTGTTATTCCATGTTTGATTTTCTGATTATCTTAAAACAAGTTATCTAGTTTTATATATACAGGTGCTGGTCATAAAATTAGAATATCATGAAAAAGTTGATTTATTTCAGTAATTCCATTCAAAAAGTGA
>JAOXYF010000005.1:4410641-4427414 GCA_028565775.1 Sternarchorhynchus goeldii
TTGAACCTTTTCACAATATTCAAATTTTCTGAGATACTGAATTTGGGATTTTCATTAGTTGTCAGTTATAATCATCAGAATTAAAAGAAATAAACATTTGAAACATATCGGTGTGTAATGAATGAATATAATATACAAGTTTCACTTTTTGAATGGAAATACTGAAATAAATCAACTATTTCATGATATTCTAATTTTATGACCAGCACCTGTATATCTGTAAGTGTGCTGACTCTCTCCTACAGCCCTACTGTTCAGCTCTAGCACTGCAGTGCAGGCGTATCCCTGTTTCCTGATCCAGCTAGTGAAAAGCTCATTAATTAGCTATGAATGAACTAATTCATTTGTAATTAATAAGATATACGACATGAATCACGAATAGGCCATTTAAGTGTAGGTGCTGTCAGTTACACTGAAAGTGTATCTGTCAGTGACTGGCAAAGCAGGCTCAACACTTCAGACATGGAGAGACTGGCACAGGCCTAGCATAAAATACACAAGCTCATCCAGCAGGATGGCTCCTTACGCAAATAAATGGGTACTTGCCACAAGGAGCTGCCTTTACGGTTCAGAATTACATAGACTAGCTGCTAATGGCCAGACATCCTAAAGTCTGTTGTAGTAATTGGCGCATGCATATTTTCCAGGCTTGGAGTCGGTTTGCACCTCATCTGGAAGACTTTGCCCGGCGACAGCATCTGAGCTCAGGCTTGGCCTGCCTCAACCTGCTGGTGACCGATGCCCTCCGCCACGTCCCTGATATCATAGCTTACCTGTCCCGCCTACGCAACCAGAGCATCTTCAACTTCTGCGCCATCCCACAGGTGAACATCGTGCAGTTCTTCACGTGGGGATCGTTAGATTTTGAAGCCCTGGTGACAGGAATTAAAGATTCATAGCAAAATCTAAATCTTGATTACATAAGCTATGTATGGGGAACCCTCAGAAAATAATTTTGGCAGAATTTGACATCCACTGAAAAGGTAATGACGTTTGGGAAAGCGCCTTTAGAGTTACTGCAAATTGTTTTGGGCTCACTAGGTAAACCAAAATCCAAGTCAAAATGCATACCACCTACTAGGATAAACCATCCAGGTCCTTTACAGCAAAACCAAGCCTGAACGTTTCCACGCGCAGGAATGTTAAGTCGGATCTGTGGACTGTGCATTGGTTAAGTCCTCTGTCATCGCTGTGATCTCTCCAAATCATGACTGATGTTGTACTCACAAATGCAGCATTTGCTCTACATTCTCACCCTCAGACTGTGACATTTCTGAATCAGGCAGACGCGTTGCTTTATTAAGCAACAGTGAAGTCAAAAGCAAGATAATGGTTGAAACCAGGAATCCAAAAAACGGGAACATCCGACATGCAGGGTAGAGTGAAAAACAGTCCAGGTCAATAATCCAGGTGTAATTAGTACTCAGGGAAGGTGGCTCTTGTTTAGCACAGTGAGGGATGCTGGGATATGGAGTCCCTGTCACTCGGCTGTGTGACACCTGCACAGACCCAAGGACCGAAGGAGTCCTCCAACCTTCCTTAAAAGAAACAGATGTGCCTAAAGAGAGCTGCTTTGGTTTTTCTGTTTCACTCTGTTTAGTAAACTTTTATTTGGCAGTATGTTCAATTACAATAAAGGTGTTTATATTAATATGCATTATCCTTTAAGTGTCCTCCTTATCAAGAGGCTATTCATAAACAACACAAGAATAATTGTGTATAATTGTGCATATTAAACAGTGAAATAAAATCATTTCATTAAGATGTGGAATCTTCAAAGACTCAAAGGGAATAACTGAGATCAGTAAATGTAAGTACTTTAATGAAGAACGAAATGTTTCTGGCTCACCAGGTGATGGCAGTAGCAACTCTCTCAGCCTGTTACAACAACCCACAAGTGTTCGAGGGTGTGGTGAAAATCAGGAAGGGGCAGGCAGTCACTCTGATGATGGAAGCCACCAACATGCAAGCTGTACAGAGCATCTTCACCCAGTACACTCAAGAGGTGGGTCGTGCTTCCAGTCAAATGTTCATTGGTAGCTCAAATACTTAGCAACGTTACTGCAATAGTTAATACAATACTGTCTTCCAGATGAATGCGTTTGTGTTAGGTTAAAAAAGCTTCAATATTATTTCACTCCTCATAATTTGTAAAATTAGAAAGGTGTGCCCTCTTAAAAAAGGATTTATGAAAAAAGACGTGATGTGTTTGAAACCGTTTAATTTCGGTTTCGTTATGACAAACAACAAATAGAAACACTTCCCTGAAGGCGACAATTACCACGACAACGACCTGGTGACACATACACGCTCATATACATAGTCAACATCAACCGGAACCAAATTCCTTGTGTGTGTAAACATACTTGGCCAAATAAATCTGATTCTGATTCTGATTCTGATTCTGATATACACTCACCCTAATGAGACACAGGTGAAACATATAACAACAACGAGAACGATCGCATACACCACACCCACAACACACTCATACGTACACACGCGCTTCACTAGACTGACAACCGAGCACACCCACACACAGACACGAGACAGGGGAGACGGCCAGGGCAGCTACCATGACACAGCCCCACCACAAGGGGCGCTTTCTTCCGGAGCGCCCAATGCACACAGACCGCCCTCCGGCCCCTGCCACTGGCTCAGGACTGGAGGACGGGCACCATGGCCACCGACACGTCCCCAGGAGCAGCCTCACCTCGGTGTAGGGCCAGTCCACGGTGTCTCACCCTTACACCACTCTCCCAGGGGTCAGGGACGACACTGGGGGACCAAAGACAGGCACAAATAATGTTACAGGCACACACACAGGTACAGACACAGGGACAGGCACAGACAAAACGGCAAGACAGGGACATGAACAAACACAGTAACATTATCAGTCACGGGGAAGGTGAGTGGGACCTGGAGCAGGGGGCCCCCGACTCCCCTCAGGGGTATCTGCACCCACAGTCCCCCGGCTCCCGAGAGCCAAACCCCCGATCCTGTCAGCTGCAGTGCCGGGGCCGAAAATGGAGGAGTCCCTCCAGTCCCCCGGGTCTCTTCAACTGGGACCCTTCACCAGCGGATGAGGCATGCTCACAGATGGCTGGGGCGTGCTCACAGGCGGCCTGGGTCCCTCTGGCCTCTTCCAGCAGTCTTGAGCTGGCTCCCCTTCTCCTGAGGTCTACAGGAGAAGGGGAGCCAGTTGAAAGACCATTTAGGCATTTATAGATCCATGTAGTTGTAATGGATAAAATTAAGCAAATTAGCTCGTTTCCTAATATGTAAATTCTAGAACAGAATTCTGATGCAGTAAAAGGGTGAAGGTGTTCAGCCACTGTGTCTTGATGTATTTGGACAGATTCAGAGTATTTACCCTAACGATCTTCCTTGACTTCACATTTTGTTGGTTCATAAACAACAGGATGTTTTGTATTTCCTTTCATCATTTAAAGGATTATTAGCAGGTCAGCTGAGTCCAACGTCTGACCTCATAATCTGAATCCAATATAATCCCGTTCCCTCCCCCAGATTCGGCAGAAGGTCTCTCCGTCCGATCCGTCACGGGACAAGACGCTGTACGTCCTGAGCCTGATCCTGGAGAAGTCGCTGTCTGAGGGGGCGTTGTCCTCGCGCACACACCACCTCTCCCCCATCTACCTGTCAGCTGCCATGCTGCTGGCTGCCTTCAGCTGGCAATACCTATATGCCACCCAGTCACCAGGCAGTGCTGACATGCATGGCAGCTGAGTTTTCCTCTGTGTTGGCCCCGCCCCCCCTCCTTCTGGGGGCGGAGACACATATGTCATTATCGTCCCTCCTCCTCGTTCCTGGCCTGCTCCTGTAGGATTACCAGTCAGCACTTCTAATCGCCATGGACTGCTGGGAGTGTTTTAAAGACATTCTTAATCTTTTACCGAAAGTGGGTTTTCTGTCTGGATCTCCACCATTTGCGTGGAGTGTAAGTTTCCTCTGTCACTTTTATGTTGCACTATTTGGTTTGTATGTTTGGGATTATTTCTATATATTACTTTTACCATAATTACTGGTCTTCTATATAAGAAGCATCCATACCAGGAAAAGATCTTCTGCTCTAATTTCACAAGTAATTATTTCCTATTTAAATGTCAAAACTCAAGTTGTGAACCATAAAATGGTTCCCTTACGTAATCACTGTAAGCAGGGTAGAGCATGCATAGCCATTCTCACATAATAATCTCAGAGCTTGGAAGCAGAGGCACGGGTAAAACATCAAGTAGTGTCATTAGATCTATGTGCTGTTCTCATTTTCTGACCCAGGTGTAAAGCAGATTCCTAGATAGAGTTCTGAGTGCAGGGAGTACAGAGTGCAGCTCTACTTTTACACAGAGCTGTTCGGCCTACATAGAGCAGGTCAAGGTAGATGTGCAGTGAAGACCGAGTGAAGGACGTTCATATATTAGATGTTATATGTCTGAGGGGGGGGAGACAGAACTGCAATGATAGACTATGAACTCTTGGTTATGTAGAAAAGCCATGAGAATTACACAACCAAAGGTGAAATTATATTAACATTGCTATGTAATGTGGGACTTTGATTTGTGTATAAATGGGAGGAATAAAAAATGTAAAATCTATTTTGAGGTGATTTATTTGCAGAAGCAGTCTGACAGAGTGGACTGGCTTTGCTCAACTTGTGCACAAACATCTGGTCAGTTGCTGGATAAACATTTTTTAGCACCTAAATCTTAGTGCTGGGAAAGGTCATTCATTGTCAAGAAATCTAACAGCGTTTTTAGCTGACGTGACGTTTTTAGTTTCTGAAAACAAATGTTTCATTTCTTTTTTCTTCATTACCATCAAAGTGAGATTATGAGATAATGTAATATTAATATGTCGACTGTATACTGCTACTGCTTTTGAAGCAAAAAACATATATTTCTGTGTTTTTCTGACATATGGTATGACTGGCAGAAGTTGCTTGGTCTTTAGGGTGATACACATTGTCTCACCACAGTCATGTTTCTTTCATGACATTTTAAAGGTTCAAACCTAAATGTTGGGCAGAATGTTTTAACAAATCACCATCACACACTCAGATCCGTTTCAAGTTTTGCTCGGACCAGGACTGAAGCTTTGCAACAACCTGGTTTTGGATAATGAATAGAGGTTGCTGCCCTGTTTGTACAGTGCACTGTCCACACCAAACCAGAAAAGCAAAAAGACTTCAACTCTTTCGTTTCTCTCTTCTCTCCGCACCGTGGATCCACCTGCTCTAAGTTGGTTGGGTGGTGTAAATTCAGCGAATCTCATGCTAGTCTTGTGATCGCAATGATCACAAGACTTTATTGGCTTTATATATGTTAGACTTTATAGGCTCACCTGACTTTTTCTGAGAATCACATGATAATGAGATGGGGGGATTTAAAGTGCGACTATCTGCAGTTTCTCTCATGTTGTGTGGAAAAGAGAGCTAAGGTGAGTAATGCTTTTTGCTGGACATGTAATATAATTGAAATGATGAGTAACGGGTAGAGGTAAGTTCAAGAAACTCAATGGCAAAAAATATGTATTGAACAAAATTACTTTGAAGCAAACATTTTGAATTAATTGCTTGACAACAGGACATGAAAGATGGGGAATTTGCATTAGAATAAAAAAACCTTCTATACTGCTCTCAATATTCCACACTGCCAAAAAATGCCCCTTTTTTGATAAATAATTTCAGTAGTAGGTCTTATATAAATACTTTCACACAAGCTTATGCTTAATATAAAGAGCTGAAAAAGCATGAGGTTTCTGTTCACTGACTTGTGGCGCATGTGTTTTCCTTAGGATGTCTTGCTTCATCTTTTACCTCCTTCTGGCCCTCCTGGCTGTCTCCTGGGCCAGGCCACAAACCTCCACACTGTCCCAGGACATGGTCAACATCATCAACAAGGCCAATTCCACATGGACGGTAAAATTGTCTTGCATTGTTTCTGAAGAAGAGTTTCAGTGCTGTGGGTTGTTGAATACTGATTTGTTCTGGACTTAAGACTGAACAAGATATGGTTTCAGCTACTGTGAACATATACAGAATAGCCCATTTTGACTAAAAGCTCTGAAATACCTCTATATTCAGCAAAGATATCCTGTAACACTGGCAAATGCACCTGTTGAGTATAACTTCTCTATTCCTCTGACTCATTTTTAGTTCTCTTTCGTTGTCTTTTTTAAATATAGGCTAAGCTACATTTTGAAAATGTGGACTACGCACATATCAAGTCACTCAGCGGAACAATATTGAAGGGCCCCAAACTTCCAGATATGTGAGTGACAGAAGTATCTGCCAGGTGGTAGCTGGAAGTTTGATAACAGTACTAAATAGAAATTCATTTAGGGATTTATTTTATGGCCCTCTCATCCTGGCAGGGTGAGATTTGAAGAAGACCTCAACTTGCCAGATAGTTTCGACTCCAGAGATCAGTGGCCGAATTGCCACACCATTGGCCAGATCCGTGACCAGGGCTCTTGTGGATCGTGCTGGGTAAGTTGTGGTCAGTGAGGTGCTGCCTATACCCCTGGTTTCACCAGCAACAAAAGTACGATTATCTATCAGCTTCTGTGTGTATGTGTAGATATATGTATATGTGTGATTATAGGCCTTCGGTGCTGTCGAGGCTATGTCAGACCGACTGTGTATCCACAGCAGTGGAAAGGTCTCCGTGGAGATCTCAGCAGAAGATCTGCTCTCATGCTGTGATGAGTGTGGGATGGGGTGTGTATTCCACTGAGCTTTTAAAAATAACTCCCTTCCTGACACATAGTACAACATTCTTCTTAGGGCTTGAGTCAGTGATGTTTCAAGTCAGTGGTAGGAATGACACCTTTCTAATCTTGGGGGACGGAGGGAGTTAAACTTCAGTATTTAAAATGCAGCAGGATGTGATCTTCGTTTCTCTGATTATTTCTGTAATAGTTGTAATGGAGGCTTCCCTTCTGCAGCATGGGAGTTCTGGGCAAAAACTGGCCTGGTGACTGGAGGACTCTATGGCTCCAGTGTTGGTGAGTTTTGAGGTTTTGATTTGATAACGTCCTCGAATACTTTATTCTTCCTGCAACATCTCTCATCACACCAACACACACACAGAAAAATAACAATCACACTTCTATAAATCCAGCTGTTGACATTTTTGGTGGAATTTTTTTAAATTAATGTGACAGTGAACCTAGCCAGCATAAAGAACCCTTATCCTAAAAGCGATTCTTACATAAATACCAAAGCTGAAACAATATTTTCCGCTTTTCCCTGCAGTTATTTGCTGATTGTCTGTGTGTTGCAGGCTGTAGACCCTACACAATCGCCCCATGTGAACACCATGTTAACGGGACCAGGCCACCGTGCTCAGGGGAAGAGGACACCCCGGACTGCATGAAACAGTGCATCGAGGGCTACTCTCCCTCATACGCTGAAGACAGACACTTTGGTATGAATGCATCTTCAAAATGGCTAGAAATTGTTGTTAATGTATATAATCTATTTTCTATTTATTTGGTCTTTTCCATGGTTCACAAGAGACCATTCAGAGCCTGTTCATGAAAGTGATGTAGCCTAAGAAACAATGTATCCTTGGCCAGTACAAATTTATTACTTGAAAGGCTTTTGTACCTATTTACCACATGGAAACAATTTAACAGTACACCCAATTGCCAAAGTAACTCCTCTGTTTCCAATCTAAATATTAAGTAATTATTTTCCAATTGTCCCCACCACCACCACATCTTGCATGATAACTTGTTATTCTGTTACTTTGGTAACTGTTATTCTGTTACCTTCTACAGGACTGCGTTCATATAACATTCCCTCGGACCCCCAACAAATCATGGCTGAGATATACAAAAATGGTCCAGTTGAAGCAGCCTTCTCTGTCTATGAAGATTTTCTCCTTTACAAGACAGGTCATTCACTCTGACAACCTCACTAACGGCACTAATATGTTTTGGGTCTGGATCCAATATTTTCTTTTTTACAGATGTAGTTTCTAACAAACATTTGGCTGCTGTACCATGGTGATTGTCATTGTTCAATTTGCCGTGTACAGTATAACCCCTCTAATTCAGCCCTCAGCTTTCCCCAGAGTTGATCTCGCAAATATCAGCACACTGGTTGTATACATTCTTCAAGAACCTTTTCTCTCACATTCAGGTTCTTTTATGTTCATTTTCCAAGGTGTGTATCAGCACCTGACAGGTGGGCTTCTGGGTGGACATGCTATCAAGATCCTTGGCTGGGGAACGGAGAACAGCACCCCCTATTGGTTGGCTGCTAACTCCTGGAACACTGACTGGGGAGACAAAGGTAAGAATGGAATATGTTCAGCTTCACACTGTACTGATAGTCTCTGTTTTCATATTCCAATCTCTGTGTGTATTTTTATTTTTATATTTATCTTATGTAAAAAGTGCATTAGAATAAATATATAGTACTGTGCAAAGACCATCTGTCTGACCATCATTAGATATATTGTTTTAGCAATTCTATAATGACCATATGTAATTATTTCTTAGTCTGCATGTTATTTATTGGAATGCTAAAAACACCCTGCCTTCTAATAGAGAAATCTTTTTCTCTTGTGCAGGATACTTTAAGATCCTAAGAGGAAAGAATCACTGTGGTATTGAGGATGAAATGGTTGCTGGCCTTCCCAAGCTGTAAGAGGTGGACCTACCCTTTATGCCACATACAAATGATCAAAACCAAACTTTAATTGTAGATCATACTAATAAAGTGTCGAAATTTCTTTGGCCAAGTTTCTTCAGTTACATGATGCTTGTCAATTAAAAAAATAAACATTTAGGAGGTTGGAAGGTACCACAGCCATCCTAGAAGACAGGGAACACCTGTAAGGGAGCAGAAAGTACTTGGAATTAATTAAATGTATACTTATCAAATGGCAAACACTGATAGCCATGGGTGGATGTTAATTGTTAATAATTTATATAAAGACATGTCTGTAAAAGGTCTAGTATTATATAGCTCAATAGAGGACCATCCCGATTTCACTGGGAGATTGCACGTGTATATTCATACATTTCTGCCACTCAAGAAACTTGACGCAGTTCCTTTTCCGCTGTGGGAGCCTCTGTACTACTCAACTCTGCATCTACACTATTAAACACAGTCAGTCAATTTCGGCACATTGAATACAGTTGTGGTAATGTAAAAATAAAATAATAATTTAGAAAAATAAGTGTACAATCTATCTGAAATGTAATATCTATGCTAAAATACTGCTACTCGTGTATGCTGCACTGCTGAATCTGGAAGCTTAAGATGAGAATTGCAATAACCTCATTAAGGGGTACAAGAGTTTCTGTCCACGTTAAGTGCACCTAATATTTACACGTTTTTGTCACCCTGAGTCTGTATTTGTACATGTCCAAACACGATATAAGTAGGGTTAATGTTTCTACTCGCCGTGACATCACGCAGTTTTATTATCAAAAGGACGTTCCCTGACCGGGAATCGAACCCGGGCCGCGGCGGTGAGAGCGCCGAATCCTAACCACTAGACCACCAGGGACTGTAGTTACGTTCTTGTAAATACTTTTTTAAGTTAAACAATTTTATCTATATAAATCTAGACAAAACTTCGATTTTTCTGGGTGAAATGAACTGATATCCAAAGACACTGACGCTAACGTCAGATAGCTAGGTAATTTTTGCATAATATGCAGTATTCCCACGGAACGTCAGAACGAGAGGTGGAGCATGAAGAAACGGGCCTATCATCTTATCAATATGTAAATAAAATGTTGTTTGCAAACCTGCACAGCAGACACAGTAGAGATATCGGTCTATAAGAATATTGGCTAGCTACGTTAGCTTATATGCTTCTGTCTGTATAAATAGGCTACGTGGTATGTTATCGTTGTAACTGCCCAAGTAGCTGTCTACTGTATGGATTATTATAAACTGGCTTTCTTTGGAAGGACATCCTATAGGCGTTTAGCAAAAGAGCCAACAGACACTACGGGTGGTACTAGTTAGCGGAAATAATTAATAGCTAGCTAGCTAACGTCCGAGACAAGTGACGATGATGATGATGATGATGGAACATTAAAAGATGTAGCTTGCTAGCCTGCTAAGTGAGTATGATATTTTTTTATACTGTCTGTTGACACATTACAGTTGTAATTCGTTAGCTAGCCAATGACAGTTATAGCGTCTAACTAGATACGCAGTTTCGAGGTTTGTCTCTGCATTAATTTTGCGTTGCAAATGTGTATCGTTGGCTACCGAACTAGCTGTGCTATCGTAGCTATAACTAGGTAACAAATATAAATCCATTGTTTGTGGTTATAATTAGCTATAAGTAGCTTTTCCACGTTAAAACTTGCAAGCTGTGTTAACTAACCCAACTACACAACTAGTTGGCTAACCCTAAGTGAATAAAAAGCCAAATTAGACACATTTAAGGTTTCTGAATGTGTTATTATTATTATTATTATTATTATTATTATTATGAGTTTGGCAGCTAACTTTGCGTATACTGTCCTGTCTAGCAAGCTAGTTAGCTAACAAGCAGGCTAACTAGCTTTGTGAACCTTAGGTGGCTTTGTTAGCGAATATGGTTCGTAGCTTATTTATATATATGTTAGCTAGATAGATAGCGTTATTTTACAGATGTTGCTGAAGAAATGCCCATTAAAACCAATCAGAGTTTTTAATCAGTAATCCGGCTGTCATTCATATGTAACCCACATGTAAGACATGCCTAAGTCTGTAGCGAGCTAGCTTTATCATCACATATGTCGGGCTCCAAAGGTTTAGCTATAGAATGAAAACACGTTTTGACACTTGTAATTACGTTATTATCTAGCTAGCTACTTCCGTGTTGCTTGTATCTATCGCTTTCACGATCATTTAACCTACGCCCCTGTCTAAGATGATGTTTAACTAGCTTCATAGCTAGCTATCTTCATGTTTTGTTTTTGTAGGTAACACGCCTTGGGCATCAGCACTGTTAGGAGAGGAGTCGGAACTTCATCTGGACCAGGGGCCGCCAGAGTCTTAATAGTACTCTTGTCCCTAATGGAGAAAAAGGAGAAAAGACCCGGCTACTTTGCCAGGTAAACGAATGAAATTAAAGGGTAGAGAGGGAACGGAAAAGACTGAGAGCTGTCAAACGGCAAACATTTACCAGGCTTACATGAATTTCCATAAGTGCATTTCTCAGATGTTGTGTACGCAGTTTGGGTGGTGCTGGTATTGATGTGCCAGAAATGCAGTAAGCTTTCGACCTTTTTGGGTGCACTAAAGAACGAATAATGCTTTGGCTTAAACGGACGACTTGCATTAAAGGTAGAAATCTTGGATTTTCGTCTTGGAATTAGATTGTATACTGTGAACTTCTATGACCTCTAAGTAAAGTCTCTTTAGTGAAATGTGAATTATTTGGGTGTTTTTATTTAGACACAAGGGAAAGTCATTGTATGTCAAATATTTAAAGATGAGCATAATTTTTGGTGATCTCTCTGGCGCTCGTCTTAAATACATATATGGCAAGATTCACACTCGGGTAAGCCCTTTTCCTGCGAAAACATGTTACTGGTTCCAGTTTACATTCAAAGACCTGACCACATTTCATAATTCCCCATAATTTCACTGAAACGCTGTATGAACAAGAAAGCTTTTGAGGCTGCTGGGCTGTTGTTTTTTAATGTTTATATTATGCACTGGAGACCACGCATTTACATTATATAAACATTTGTTATTGCACAGTAGAACACTGTCTGTCACAACTTTCACTTGCGTACCTATCAGACACTGCATCTGGTGTGTGGCACGCCTGCGCTCTCTCTGGGGCAGGATTATGTTCAGACTGCAGATGAGCAGCAGCAGACGTGGTGGCTGCAGAACGAGAAAGGGCGGGACCCGCTGTCCCGCGGCGTGAGTCGCCCAGCTCTCCTTCCTGCGTCTGAGACCGCGGTGACGCGGTGAGGTGCCCCTGCCATGGCGTGTGCACCTCGGAAGGGTACTCCTCTCTCGCACGCTGCTCTCGAAGGCGTGCAGTTGTGGACTCTGCCTCGAGGAGGGCTTTTTATTGGTCGTGTGTGTGTGTGTGTGTGTGTGTGTGTGTGTTTAGGCTGCAGGCTTCTGTAAGATGTGGAGCAAAGCACATACTGCCATACAGTACTTGGGCTGTTTATAGACGTCCCTCTTAGTCCACAACCTGTCTAGTTGTCCTTCCTTGAACCCTCGTTGGCCAGTAATATTTAAGCTCGCTTTAAAAGTGACAAGATATGTGGTCTGACTATTGTGCTGTATGACGAGCAAACTTCCAAAGAACAACAGAATCAAGAGTTACTGATTTGGGAGTTTGATTTAATGAGTTTGATTTGAGATTGGTCAGAATCCTTGGCAACTTCTTAATTCTTGTCTGTAATTTCATGGTATTTAAGGGATGCATGTGTTCATACACCTAATGTTTGCCTTGGGAGACTGTTGTGAGATTTCTTCTTCCCCTGCCTTACGGGAAGGGAGTGCTTTGCGGTCCATATGTTGCCCGTATCTGCAGGATGTCTGTGGAATCCAGAGGTAAAGGGCTACGGTTTTTAGCATGCATCATAGCAAAAGAGCATCACTGTCCAAGTTTTCACCGGGTCTCTGGTTTTATCGATTGACATCCCTCTCCCTCCATTAGAGAACTGTCCTTCCACCCATGCCACGCCCCTTCTCTTTTCTACCTCTCACATCCTCTATCTCTGGATCAGTGGTTTGTACATTCTCATACATGCTTTACATGAAGTTAGTTACATACCACCCCCCTCCCCTCCCAACTGAATTTGCAGCCCCTTCTACAGCGCTTCCCTCCTTGGTTCTCAATGGGCAGTTGGGTTGCACTCTTGCTGGAGGCGGATTCAACCATGTTGGCTCTGTGTGCTGCAGCTTTGCGTCCCTGAGCCCATGGCAGTGAGGCGGAGAGAAACTCCATCATTTGCAGGCCGTGAATGAGTAATGAGGACAATGTTGGCCGTTAGCCAAGAATTGGGTAGTGAAAGGGGAAGGGTGTAGGCTGGTTTGATACCAGATATGTTGGTGTAAATTGCCGCAGTCGAGCCACGTCAGTTCGCCTTGTTTAAAAAAAATAAAAAAATAATTAAATATTTTTAAGTGGAGTGTAAACACTGACTCTTTTGTGTCATGCTGCAACACTTAGGCTGAAGAAGAGGCGTCAGCTGAGACAGAGCCAATCAGAGAAGAGCCACTCGGAGGCAAACGCGAAGGGACCAATCATCTGTGTGCCCGCCCCCACGGAACATCTTGAGAAGAACAACCCAGAAGGAGACCAGTCCAGCAAAACTGAGAGAACTCTGAGTGGAGGATCAGGTGAAGGCTGGCAGAGAGCTTCTCCTGAAACTCTCATATACTGCGCTTCATTCGAATGAGGTGTTTGAAATGAACAAAGCCGATGGTACATTGTTTAGTTCATGTTGGTAAGCAGATTTACGTATGACAAACATTCAACAACAAGCACAAGCGAGTGCATGGAGGGAAAAAAAACAAATTGCTGACCTCCAGAGTTGTATGCTTAGTAGGGATAATACCAACCACGTTACCAGATGAAAGGTCGGGTCTTGTTTGTGAAGGAAGTTATATAACTACGCCTCTGCTTGTCCAGCCTTCACAAAGCTGACTAGTTTAACATGATGATTTGACAAATTTGAGCACTGTTTTGTGTATATAAGGTACTGCAAGGTACTCTGATCTGTTTGGTACTTTTTTTTAAATCGTTGGGAAGATTTATAGTAGTTTTTAGAGATCCAAGAAGTCATCATCTGTCATATTCCTGTCCCTGTTAGAGTGGCAGGTGTGCGAGGCGTTTCTGTATGCAGTCAGTGGCAAAAGCTTGTCACACAGCTGTTACTGAACCGTGATACAGCAGACTTGTGTACATACGAGTTAATCTGCTGACCTGAAAGTTACAGTACCATTATCTAATGGCTACCGCCCCACACTCATTGTCTGGAAATAAGCCTGTACGGCTTTGTTAATGCATCAAACCACCGTTTGCCTGGACTGTTTCTAAATAGAAAGATAACCCACAGGGCTGGTCTGCTGGAGTGAACTGCAGTGCCAGTGCTGAATCACCACTGCAGATTGTTTTTCATTCTCATCAAGAACTGGGAAGCTGTTGGCACATTTAAATTTTTTTTTGTCTGCACATCATATAACCCTCTTGACACCTTTTTTTTTTTAAATTTTTTTTTTTTTTATAACAGCGCAGTAAAGTTCAGAGATATACCAGCATATCCAATGACAATGAGGCACATGAAATAAACCCGCATAGATAACGAAGCTGTTTGATGTCCTAGCATAAGGGAACACTGTATACTTTTTGCTCATTTAGAACCTTGGATTAACTGTTTCATTTCCATGCGGAACCTTATGTTGTTAGTTTAAGATAATGTGGTGATATGGCCTTTGATCACTTTCCTAAACCTTTTATTCCCTCTTGTCAAAGAAAAAAACCCACCAAATATCAAAGCAAAAAGAACTGAATACGGGTAGCTTTTATTTACCAACAGTCTCCTTTTGATTTTGCTAAATGCTGAGAGGACTGTTCTGTTTACTATTACAGTGAAAGCCAGGAAATCAGAGGTATGAAGGATGGCAGAAGGATTTACATGGGAAAATGCAGAATATCTCCTGTCTAAACGTTTTGAAATAAGACCATTCTTTGAGTGGGCGATTACAGCTTTTATGGAAGGCTGTTATCATTATGTGCATGTGCTGTTCAGTGTTAGCTTTTTATGATAGCTTTGGCCTATATATCAATTTATCCAAGATAAAGGAATGCATCTACTACTTCTGTAACCGGTGAGCAATTACCAAAGGACGATATTTTGGACGTTTTCCCCTACTTACGGAAAAGTACATGTACTTGTAGTGGAAACCTAGGCACAGTTAATGTTTCAGTGGGTGGCTCTGTACAGTTAATGTACAGAAGCAAGAATTATGCGTTACATTTGGAGACGCGTTACATTTGGAGTAACTGGAATTGGGATGCTTCAGTTTTCAAGTTAGATAAAAGCATGTAACACGTCCTTCAGTAGGACATCGCCTCATGTCTTCTGTATCATCCTTAATCAGCATTGTATTTTATATCTTTATTATGTTGCAAGCTTTTGTTGACGTGTGTGTGTGTGTGTGTGTGTGTGTGTATATTGTTTGATAATCATCCATATGCTATACATGCACAGTTTTTCCAACCTGGTCTCTACACACTGCATTTGTGCGCATGTGCATGGTGATTAAATTAATTTGTGATTAAATTTATAATGCTCCCATAATGATGATTTTTTTGTTGTTTGTTTGATTCTCAGAGGACAATTGCAAATGTAGTGGACAGGCCAAGAAGGAGAAGAGAAAACCACCAGGCACTGTAGAGTACACGGTGAGGGATTAGTCTGGTTTAAGTTGTGCACGTGAAAAACTTCCTTTGTCGGTACAGATACCTCTTGCTAGACATCTTGCTATTATTGTTATTGTATTATTGTTGCTATATTTTATATTATTCCGATCAAGATGCATTTTTATACTATAGAAAGTGTTGAAAGGACGCACTTTAAGAACTAGCACATTGAGGATGCCCTCTACAACAGAGCAATGCTGGAAAGCATCGCTAAAAGCAATCTGAAGCGCATCCAGTCTAACGGCTTGAAAAGAAACCAGCGTGTGTTTGCACCCGTCATTGTGTTTGCATGCGTGTCCACAGGTCGGCCCGAAGGACACGCTGAATGGCATTGCACTGAAGTTCAACATCACGCCAAACAAACTGGTGCAGCTGAACCGGCTCTTCTCCCAGAGCATCATTCCTGGTCAGGTGGGGTTCCTCTCCACAGCTCACGGCTTTCATGGGTTTTTCTGACACCAGGGACACTCCCCTCCCATCATCTCTGTCTGCTTCCTGTTTAGAAGTTCCCTGGTCAGAAGGTTGCATGTGCTGAACGCTGAGCACCCTTCCACACATCGACACAACACACACACATCTCTTGTTTACTGTTTGCGCCTATTTCTCCTCTGAAACACACATTCTCACTTGTGAACCCTAACGCTTTGTTGTTTGCCGGATCACTGATGCATCTGCTTTAATTTCTCTTTAATTTATCCTTTACAGAAGCTCTTTGTTCCTGATGTGGGCCAGACAGAAGCTGCCGCTGTCTGTTCACCCAGTTTGGTCAATCTGCAGTCCCACAAAGAATCATCGGTAGAACGGCTCTTACAGGCTCCTACAGCATCCACTCACTCAACATGTTTGCCTTTTTTACGGTGCTGAATGTATATCTTTGACAGCAAGTCTCTTGTTTGTCTATTTCCTTTCACCCGTTCCTCAAACGTGTGTTGTAGGACGGCAAGTTGAGCTACAGGTCTGGGATAGGCCGACACCGGGAACTGTCCCCCCCATCTGAGGACGAGGGTCCCGCGACTGTCAAATTCCTCAAGATGAGCTGCAAGTACTTCACAGATGGCATGGTGAGGTGCCAGAGTTAACATCTCAGGAACTGGTCAACAAGTAGAGTTACATATGATCCTCCAACAGTGTGGGTTGTTTCTGTGACCTTCACATTAATCTAAATGGAAAGTAAATGTCTGCACAAAGTTGTCATTTTGGGAGCGAATGGGATGAGTATGGCTGATGTGGAGTATTTTGGGAGCGAAGGGGATGAGTAAGGCTGATGTGGAGTATTTTGGGAGCGAAGGGGATGAGTAAGGCTGATGTGGAGTATTTTGGGAGCGAAGGGGATGAG
>JAOXYF010000005.1:4427514-4465943 GCA_028565775.1 Sternarchorhynchus goeldii
GCGAAGCGGATGAGTATGGCTGATGTGGAGTATTTTGGGAGCGAAGCGGATGAGTATGGCTGATGTGGAGTATTTTGGGAGCGAAGCGGATGAGTATGGCTGATGTGGAGTATTTTGTTCAAGCGTTTTTCATGAATCTGGCCCTCATTGTGAAACCAGCTTTTAAATCTTCACTGCTTTTCCTTTGGTTGATTTGGCATCACCTTTACGTTTTGATCCCTGGGTTACAAACCTTGTCTCACACGCTTGTCTCCTTAACCTCATGCAAACTACTGTAGTTTTCAAGCCCAGCTGATATTCCTTGTAAACAGGGTGTGGTGGGCGGCGTGATGATCGTGACTCCCAACAACATCATGTTCGACCCACACAAGTCGGATCCGCTGGTGATCGAGCACGGCTGTGAGGAATACGGCCTCATCTGTCCCATGGAGGAGGTCCTGTCCGTGGCCCTGTACGACGACGTGTCCCGCATGAAACTCAAAGACGCTCTGCCATCGTAAGCAGCGACTGCTTCTCTCACCATCCCTGGTTCATGTGCTTCAACTATGGTTGTACAATATATTGTTTGTCAATTATTGTGATGTTGACTTGGCGATATGGGCTTGATCACTCTGCCAAGCACATTCCTGTCTTTGCCAAGTTTTTTTCATTTCTCTCACCCTACGTGTTACCTCACTGTGAACACCAGTAGTTGTATTCACACATTCACACTCTTGCCATGTATTATGGTTGGTTTTATAATTTTATTATAATCTTTTTGATCATCTGTAATTTATCATCTTCGATTTTGAAAATGTTTAACTTCTTAAATTTCATACATTTAATTTGTTTTCCTAAGTTTGCCATTTGGTTTTTCTACATTTGCCCTTCATTTTTAAGTTCTGTTTTGTTTGTTTCTCTTTTAATTTTCCCATCACCCTCACATGATGGCCCCTGTTTCCACGGTAGCGACATACCTCAGGATCTGTGTCCATTATACAGGCCGGGTGAGTGGGTGGAGCTTCCATCTGAACAAGACTTGAACCCTTTCAGCCGTTATGAGGCTCTTGGGCAACCCAGCCGTCCAATTATATTGGACGACATTGAGACGGCTGAATCGGAGACGGCAGAGTGCCACCCTGCTGACAAGTCGCCATCCGATGAAGGTTTCACGGAGCTGGAGCTCCTGCAGAACGACTCCAGCACAGAGAACGCCGCTGCAGAGACGTCTCTCGGCAGGCCTGAGACTGCCGACACCGGTTGCCCCGATCTGGGGGGCTCGCCGTTACAGGAAACGAGCGACTGCAAGAAAGCAGACGTGATTGGGCAGGACGTCTTGGACCAGACCATGGGGCTGGGCGCAGAGCCTGACGTGGACCGCGAAGAAGAGGTGGACGAAGGACTTTACAGTCGTTCCGCTGAGGCTGTCGAGCTGGGTTTAGACTGGGACAGACCCAGTCGGCTGTGTGTGGGGACTGAACCTGGACAGCTTGAACACAGCACTGCTGTATCAAATGAATCAAAGGAGACTGGGAATCTCACCAATGATGCTTCTCAAGTGGAAGCAGCAACTACACACCAAACTGTGAGGGTAAGCCCTGGTAATGCCATCAGGGATTATGGGAATTGTAGTTCTTCTAGACCAAGCGGCAAAGAGGCCAAGGAGGCAAATTTGGAGGAAGAGCAGCTTGAGAAGGAGGAAGAGCAGCTTGAGAAGGAGGAAGAGCAGCTTGAGAAGGAGGAAGAAAGACAAACCGAAGAAACGGAGATGAAGTCATGGCTGTTGAAAAGGATGCAGGGACCAGTTGAAGGTAAGACATGTTGCCTTATGAAACGCTCATTGTGTGTTATCAGATATTTCTTGCCACCCACATTAGATAAAACGGTGCCAGTTTCTGCTCTGAGAACAGCCATAAATGAGATAGCAGGTACTAATATAGAACAGCCGGCGTGTTCTTCACCTGGCAGAGGCTGACTGGCTCACTGGAAAAACAAACAGTGGGCAGAGACACTTGAATAACACTGGAAATATGACCTAGACACAGTCGATATTATGAAGGTTTTTTTTTTTTTCTTCTTGATTACATGCCAACTTCTGGACCTCACACGCAACCCACTGATGTACTCCATGTTCCTTTAGCTGATTCATGTTCTGCAGGGTGCCACTGCACAAAACTGAGAAATTGGCAAATACAACCAACGCCCCATTGCTGGGTATTGTTGCTAATGGAGATGTATGCTTTTAGAAAATGTAAAAAAAAAAAATTTTAATTAATATCATACACTTGATTGGTTTTAAAAATTGGCTTTAAAAATTGACTTAACTGTAGCTTTTATACTATTATTGGAGCAAATTGGCTTTTTCTTCAGCTCTAAATTCTAAACCTTTTGCTAACTGAGAAATGTTCATATTGATGTTTGTCTAGAATGTGGATAGACGTGGGTGTGAATGAACATTGCATGTGTTCCTTCTGCAGATATGCTCCTCTCCACAGAGGAGAAGAGCAAGAATCCTCCCATGTTCCTTTGCTTCAAAGTTGGGAAGCCCATGAGAAAGTCCTTTGCTTCTGGTCGGACCTCTAGCCCCGCCCACTCCTTTGGGGCCAGAGGAAAGCAGCCAGAGTACTGGTTTGCAGTACCACAGGAAAGGTGTGTGCATGAGGGGTGGGGATGGTGGGGGTGGAGGGAGAGGGAGAGAGAGAGATTATTATTTTTATCTTAAGTTTGCTTTTCCCCTGTGCTGTCCTGCTCTCTTCAGGGTGGACCATCTCTACTCGTTCTTTATCCAGTGGTCTCCTGATGCCTATGGAAAAGATGCCCAGGAGCAGGGCTTTGTGGTTGTTGAGAAGGACGAACTCAACATGATAGACAACTTCTTCAGTGATCCAGTGCCCCGGAGCTGGGAGGTGAATGGCCGTAGCCTGAGGGTGTCGGGGGAGGCAGAGTTTGAGTAACGTACTGAGAGTTGAGCTGGCAAAATCTCTCTGCAGATCATCACAATTAATGAGGCCAAGAGGAGGCGGAGCTTTGGTAGCTATGAAGAGGAGGAGGCACTAGACATGCTGTCCATCCTGACGGAGCCCAGCACACTCCTGGAGGACACGCATGTAGAGAAGGTTCTGCACAGAAAATATCCACTTTCTGAAATGTCCACTTACTTTAGGATATTAAAAACCTGTTGGTTTAACAGTTGTAGGGAGCAGTATGGCGTGTTGTACTGCAGGGGGAGCTGTATGCTCAGTTTCTCCAGCAGTCTTGACAGTCTAATGAGCAGGGCTGGGTATCCAAAATCATTTGTATCACTGAGTACTTCATAATCTCGTACTTGACAACGTTCTTAAATTGCATTTAAATGAACATTTTGTTGTGTTTGTTCAAACTGTTCAGACTTCAGTCTCACTGCTCATGCTGTGGTTAGGGTTAAGATAATTTCCCCCATTTGATCATTTCCTCCCCCCCCCCCCCGACTCCGTGTGACCTCTGCAGCTGGCTGCTCGGCTGCCGGCCAGGGTTCAAGGGTATCCATGGCGACTGGCCTACAGCACCGTAGTCCACGGGACCAGTCTGAAGACTCTCTACAGGAACCTGGTGAAGCTGGACTGCCCCGTGCTGCTGGTGATCAAAGACATGCACGACCAGGTACACAAACGCAAGACTTTTTTGCAGCTCCAAGCCATCAATGTTTCTCCTTCACACTGTATGACGGAGCGATTAATACCAAGATTGGCTGTGTGTTTTGGTGTAACGAACAGCCATGTTGGGTGAACTTGTGTATTAATGCCGCTCTTTAGTTGTTTTGTGTTTTGGTTTTATCTCCTCACAGATTTATGGAGCGTTTTCCACTCATCCATTCAGAGTTAGTGAGCACTATTATGGCACAGGGGAAACCTTCCTGTACACTTTCAACCCTGAAATTAAGGTGGGGACAGCCAAAGTGTGAGGGTGGCCATGCCTGGGTTTAGAATTGTGTTTAATAAAGTCTTTTTAAAAACTTAGGTTTTTTTTCCTAATTTAAACAATTCCAATATTTGGAATACCAGTAAAACCAAATGCTCTTTAAAAATATTATTTTAAAAAAAAATCATATTGTTAAAATATTGTTAACTAATTAATATTAAGTATATTAAAATTCTTTAAAAATATAACCGATGCTGTATGAAATGCTAAATTGTAATACGTATATTTTTATTTTAAAGGTGTTCCGCTGGACTGGTGAAAATTCATACTTTGTGAAAGGAAACTTGGACTCTCTCCAGATAGGAGGTGGCGGGTAAGTTAAGAAGTTTGATTATGGTGGTAAATTGGTCAGTGTTGGTCTGTCATCGTGTGTGTGTGTGTGTGTGTGTTTAGGGGTCACCTGGGCCTGTGGCTGGACGCAGACCTGTACCACGGCACGACCTCCAGGTGCTCCACGTTCAACAACCAACCCTTGTCATCGCAGGAGGACTTCACAGTCCAAAACCTGGAGGTCTGGGCCTTTGAGTGACTGCAGGGCATCCGGTCGCACCCTCCACTACCATATACATAAACACACATGTGCGTGCGGACACCCCAGCTCCACCCCTCCCCACCCCCCACGTACACATACATACTGTGAGAAATGCATAAACACTCAAAGCAAGTAATGTGACACGTTCGAGATTTGCTCTTTGCCACAACTTTATATGGATGCAGCTGGTTTTGTGGAGGTGCATAGTTGGGATTCCCTGGTAGGGTTCTTGAGAGCACAGATTTTGACACAGAAACCTGTACAAGTTTACCACATTACACAGTTAAACGTGACTGTACTTGACTGCTTTATATGTTCAATACTGGCCTGAACTTCTCTAGACTGAGCAGGAGGGTGAGAGAAGCAGGGCTTCTGTCCATGCCTGCCCCAGTCCGCCTTAACCACACACGCCACACACTACATATCCCAGCATGCAACAGCAGATGCAAACACCAAAATATAACCACTCTTCACAAGGCTGTGAGAGCAGAGGCCGTATGCATGGCACTACCTTAGTCATGAGCGGAGATTATCTACATGGAGTTCTGGTTCACAGTCCTGTGGGTTGGGCCAGCAGGGATGGCATAGTTGTTTACAGAGAGGGAAGGAGGAGAGCAGGGTAGGAAACGTGGCACTTTTGTTCTGAGAGAGCGTGTGGCTCGATGCCATCCATACAATCCACATTCCATTTGAGAACTGGGAAGCAAGAAAATGTTGTCTTGACCAAAGCCATTTATTTACTGTCTTCATGTAAATTCGTTTTATACTGGTTTTTTTTTGTTTGGTTTTTTTTAAATGTTTCAAAATAATCTTTTGTTCTTGTTTTTGCTGTTGAATATAATTCTTTGTATGTGAGAATTTTGTTCACTTTTGGTTTTGTATGTTCTGGAGGATTAGTGCTTTTTTTTTTTTTAGGTGGGGGGTTTATTTGGCTTAAGAGCCTTATTTGGTCGACACTGAGTGAGGGGAAAAAAAATTGTGGAAGCCCTTAGCTGAGGAAATATCAGTATTATATTGTGCCACCACTAGCAATGATCCCTGTTCCACTGTAGTAGTGCTGGAGATCTCCTGCTAATAGCTTCATTCACAAATATTGACGGCCATTTGTCGCAGTGCTAAGAGGTTAAATACTTGTGGGAGTGTGGCAAATTCTACTCTAGTGGAAAAACACTTAATGTTACTGCTAATGAGTGAATAGTCACCTCTATTCTGGTGAGTTAATGCTAGTTTTCATGGTTAACCTTGTTAGCCTTTTTTCAGTGAATTCATTTAATTGGCATCTTGCGCTACGCAATTGTTACAGAGCTGAAAAGCAGCCTGCATATGTCTGCCTGTGAGTTGTGGAATGTAGCAGCCCTGTATCAGAAGACAGGAATTATGTCTCTCCCTTTCATTGTTTCCTGTCACAAAAGGGCATTTTTTTTGTTGTTGTTGTTATGAAGATTGTTGTACAGGCACCGTCAATTGACAGGAGTGTAAAGGACAGAGCAAATGTCAAAGGTAAGAAGGAAAAAAATGTGGAGAGCAATTCCTAAAGGGCTTTGGAAAAGGGGGAAATTGTCTCTCGGTTGATTGGTTGATTGTTATTTATCACTACGGTCATAAGTGTGCTTAGCTAACCTAACTAAACCCATATATCCGTATACAAAGTTATCCATTAGCTTTGACTAACCCTTCAGTTTCCCTGTTGTGATTGTGATTGGCCAGTTCATTTCATTACAGGATAACAGCATGTGCCCTGTCGTCCTGCTGGTGCTTAAATGGCACATCATACATTTAAATGGCTCTTGTATAGGAGGAATCAAGTTATGTCTGCAATACACTTCACTTTAAATGTTCCAAAGTGTTTCTGTTCAGCTTATTGAGTCCAAGCTCCAAAAATGTTCATTTCTGTGTAGTTATCACCATTGAATGTTCTATTTATTGTTGGCTATGTTGAAGTGAATTAAATAAAAGTAAACACACAACACTGATTTCTATTTTGAGGAGAAATTTTTATTTTTCCAGGGGGTTTTTTTTTGGGGGGGGGGTGTTAGAGTTGGTGGCATAAACTGAAGGATATTGTTCGCTTCAGTAGCAGATTATTTTTAGCACCTAGGAAGCTTTGTGTCAGCTCAAATTAATGCAATGGGTCAACACACAAATCTACTCAAAACTGAAGGCATCTTTGTATTTTCTCAGATGACTGAATGGACCTTGCCAAACCTTTTAGAAGATAAACTAAGCAATAATACTAATTTATTCAGATTTCTCATGCTGTTGATTAAATCAGTGCAGTGGGTGACATGAACCCATTTTGACTTATATAAGGCAAATCCATGCATACATTCAGTATGTAAAATGTAAAAAAAAAAAAGTAAAGCATGCATATCCCCTGAGATGCTGTAGAACGTAAAAACTAAAAAAAAAACTCAAAACATGCAGAAAGCAGGAAATAAACACTTGAAGGGTGATTGTCAATTCTCTTCGCTTGATCTCCCTTACACAACACGCACCCTTCTTTTATACTTTTGGGAGAGTAAGGTATCGTGGTTATATAGACTGATTCTCTGAAACCACCCTGGTCCTGTACCCTGTCTCGTCATCCTCGCGCTTGCACGTGCTCCGTTGTGCAGCCTGCGCAGGGGAAGGCCAGTCCTGCGCGCCGTAGCCGAGGGATTGATGGGAGTTGGCCGCGGGATAGTCCTGTAGGGGTGGAGCTAGCTGATCCCAGGATGGAGCCTCAAGAACCCTAGCAGGGTTTGTGCAGCTCTGCTGACTGAGGAGGAACAGCTGGCGAGCAAACAATGGCTCCACCTGCAGGAGGGGAGAGGAATTGCTCATGCAGACATTCAGGTGTACAGTTCTAACGTGACATGAGAATGTATCCCAACAGACAACACACCTCGTAATTTACCTGCATTCCTTTTTCTGCATGTCATTAAGTTAGTTCCAGACACTGCTGCAGGGAGGAAGGGTAGGGGTAGGTAACAGAAACAGCTGTACCTGGACAGTGATGGTCCTCCCCTGGTTGTGTGCACCCTGGCTCTCTTCGAAAAACAGCAGCACCTGGAAACGAGATGGAGGGCGCGCCTGCAGATAACAGCACTGTAACTCTGAGACACAGAGAGAGAGAGAGAGAATGTGAGAGAATGGATATGAATAGGGGGGGCGTCTCTTCCTCTTTTCTCTCTCATAAGTTCGCGGCTGGAATCTGGGGATTGCCAGACATGTAGGGCATCCGGTCGCACCCTGGAAAGTCCGAAACGTTTGCATATTGCCAGTTGTTGGCCCTTTGGCCTTTTCAAGTGGAAGTGAGTACTGCTTTCTCTGGGAAATCGTAGTTGGCTGAATGGAAACCGTGTTGCAACTGCGCTGTGTGAACCAGTGAGAGCTCACGAGAGCCTTGTTTGTTCAACGCATAATTAACAGTTTGATTCAACATGGACGAAGATACGTCGGTACTGTCGACATGAAAAGAGCGAAGGGCCATGTGACCCTGCAGACCTGCGATGAACAGCTGTGTGTCGAGAAGCTTGCTGGTCTGATCTCTCTCCAGTTTGCCAGGTTTGTCGACGTAGGGTGCATGCACTCCCTCCCAGTAGACCCTGGCGTCGCAGAGACGCCGGGCGCACAGGCCGTCCGGAGCCACCCAGATCAGGACTCCACGCTCCAGCTCCCCAGTCTCACCCTGGGGCAGTGGCACAAGCTCAGGCCCCCCTGGGCCCACGTAGCCGTGGATATCCTCGCTGGGAGCCAGCCTGCAGCCTGCAAGGCCCAGCACAGTCACATCCTGGAGCAGAGTGTTGCCGCTGAACACTGACACCTGCAGTCTGGGGTCTAAACGGAGAGACGGTGCACAGGGTTACGGGACGGCACGGTAGGTTTGTGTTTGTGCTTGTGTGTGTGTGTGTGTGTGTGTGTGTGTGTGTGTGTGCGTGTGTGAGAGAGAGAAAGAAAACCTGAAATAGCCAGAGCCTCTGCCAATCGAATGCACTGGTCTAAGTTAAACAGAGTTGGAGGAGGGTCATAGGTACCACAGTTGTAGAAGGAGCCACTGATCTGGTAACCTACACCCACCCAAAACACAAACACAAATCCAGTCCAGTTATCCTGGGACCATATTCACTCATGCATGAGATTACAAAAAAAGCATGTATACACAGATATAGGTTAAGTACCATGATCCCAGTGGGGAGTGTATGCGCTTTGACTGTATGAAGAGTGGATGTCTAAGTATGGCCTTTCCTCTGGCATGACATCTCTCCAGCCTCTCTCAGCCGGAGACACCATGTTACACACCTGCTCCAAGAATGCACATTTTATCAGTCTGGTACAGACAATATGTGTACCTGTGTCACAAACTATAAAGTATAGTATCATAAATCAAATTTCTCAAATGTTCTGTCTTCATTCTTGTCCACTCATCCCTGCACTGGTATTTTCTTAATAAGATGAGATGTGATGAAAAGTATGTACTTGGGTCTGCAGAGGCGCGTACGCCTGGTGCAGTGCGAAGTTGTGAGAGCTTGTGAGTGTAGAAGCGCCTTCGTAGGATTTACATCCTGAAATAGAAAGACGTGCAATTTGATTTATACTACGGAGATTATTTAAGCGTCCTTGGGTTATTATTATTATTATTATTATTATTATTATTATTATTATTATTATTATTATTTATAGTTACGAGTTCCACATATCCCCGCAGTTATCATGCGTCTAAATTGTAAATTGTTGAAGAAAATGGTCTGCGACAGTATAAATCATGTTGTTTTGAGCTGAGTCAAATTACTCGCCTCTTTTGGTGCCCTCTGGAATCACCCTGTAAACCTTGTAGGGGTCCGATGTGTCCAGCTGACTTCGTTCAAAAACCTCCTCAAAGTCATTGCTTTTGTTGAGCGCGCATCGAAGGCGCGTTTTCCAAGTTGGAGGGTCTGGTTTGTCGATGCCTTCTCGATACTTGCCCTTAAATAGTGCCCAGGCCTGTGTGGGAATATTACATAGCGCAGTTAAAATGTGTAGGCGTCCTTGAGTATATTCGTCTTTCTACAGCAAGCGCGTTAGCGCGTGGTGAGCAGCGCACCTTAAAGAGCGCGGCATCTTCATCCCGGTTGTAATCCTGCTTGCCCGCATGTTTCCAAGGAATACGGAAAGTTGTCTTCTCACTGTCCTCCCACACGAGCCCGGGGTATTTTCCTGTGTCCACCTGTTCAATCAGCCACTGACGTAGCTTTCCGTTACCAGTGATTTCTGTCATGTTACAAACCGATCATTGGATGTAATCTGTTTTATGAAACGAGAGAAGTAAAATTAATTTCGTATTATTGAAAAATTGCAAAAATAAAATTGTTGTTGAAATTATTAATTTTTATTAACTAATGTTAATGTTGTTGTTAAACGAAGAACAATATTCTTACCCTACCAACAAGAATTTGACATTTGAAACTCATGTCGTTCAAATTTTACCCACAACTTTCCTGATTATTTGCGTGAAAGGCACGCCGCGTCAGAACTCGAACAGTGGCCAGATGTGCTCCAGTGGTTCAACGAAAGTTCGTCGCCCCGTGCGTGCGTACACACGCGCACATACATGCGCACGCACGCACATATACACACGTATAATATGTATAAAATAAAACATGTATAGAATAAAAAAGGCCTTCTCTGGCTTTCCCTACATTGACTTACATCGTGGGTCCCGTTTAAGCACACGTTGAATAGAACAGAAAAATAGCATGAGAAAATATTCTGAAGTACCCAAGCCTCTAAAATCCCCACACTTCTAATGAAGGTCAAGTTGACATAGCAAATTTTCCGTTCCGTTGAGTCACATATGTGGTACTGAACGTTCGTCTTGAAATGACTAGCTCTGAACCCTTAACAGCCTGTGTCCCCTGGGACCCGTCTGTTACTCAGCACGCACGGAACAACGCGCCCGCAGTGTAGGCTGGTAGAATGTGAAGATACAGCACAATTATCACGGATCTTTGGTCTTGGTAATCTTTTCTGGAGTTTTAGTTTGTATATCTGTAAAGTGGACATAAGTGTCATTTTTCCACAAGCAAAATATATATTCTATACATAAACAAATGCTCATTGTTTAATCAATTAATATGTGCACGCATGCATTCTTTCTTTCGTTAGTTAATTCATTTATTTAATCATTCATATATTGCAGATTTTGAAATCTAAAAACAAAAAATAAAAGCATCTGAAAATGTAATAAGTTTATAATTGTTCTTTTTTCCTTTCGGGTTGACCTCGGGAAAAGAACGGTGACACTTTTATGATAAGAGACCCGCTAAATCCACGATGACTAGAGTGGTATCGTGCATATCTAGCATACCTTTCAGATGCAGTTCCTAAAGTGAGTATAAATAGTTTCAATTGGTGATGTAGATACATTCTAATATCAAATAAATAAATAAAAAAACACACTAGCATATGTTGATAGTCAAGAGCTGTCGGTTAAAAAAAAACCCACATAAATACAGACACTTTGCAAAAGTAGCAACAGTTTTTACCCTTTTTACCCCTCTGAACTGCATGGTCCAACACCCTAACTGCTGCTTCTTTGTTCCCCCTCCCTCTCCTCTCACCAAGTCGTTTTCCCAGAAATCTGAACATTCTGTGGTTGACTGTCAGATATTCAAATGAACCGTACCCCTCCTCCATGGCCACCTGGACTTATCTCTACCCTACATCTATGATGTAGCTAAAAAATGCTGAGTCAGTACATTACTAAAGGCAAACAGATATGCACCCTACATATATGGTTCACGCTTGTGCTGGGGGTGTGGGAATCTGGTTGGCGATTCAGTGTTCTTAGGCAACGCATGTGAAGCTGAACACATTACAAACTGAATTGAGGTCAGTGTTTTTGAAGACACTGTGCTGACCTTCTTGCGTGAACCCAGATGGTTCCTCAGTACCTTTTTCCTCTGAGGAGAAATCATCACACAACCTTTTCTACACTTGCATGGACTCACAGTCTACTGGAAGAGCAACTGTAGACTGTAATGAATGTAATGATACTTTTTTTATAGCAGTGTATTCTATTCACAGACGTCCATACAGCAATACATGTATGCAAGTAAGATTTCCACTTTTGAGAGAATTAAGAAGATCTAAGCAATATACCTTGTAGCTCTAGAAGAAAAAATAAGTTTGGGTGACATCAGTAAATATAGATGAATAAATGTAGTGGTTATTTGAATAAATTGTGAACAAGAAGACAATAAATGAATTGTCTTCCTGGGGAGTGTTATTAATGTGTTTTTATTAGTGCTTTTCTCCAAAAGAATCACAGTGTTATTGTTAAAACAAATAAGAAAATAGTTTGTGTGCAAAAATTATTTTTGATGAATTAAAATTTTGATTACTAATATATTTTTTTATGTACTAGTATATTAATATTTCCTGCAAAACAACATTCCTAATATTTTGTATATCTAAATTTTGTAGCTATTCTGGTTTTTTTTTTTTTTTTTTTTATCAAATTCTTCTGTTCTGTTCTGACATCAATCAGAGTCTTTTTAAGAACGATCTTTTTAAGAACTACTTGAGTTTAGTTTTCACTGTTCTTTCCAACATGGTTTTTCTTTTATTAACTGCGTTTCTTTGCTGAACATAACCACATAAAGCAGATTATTTACTCTAATTTCCAGGTTTTGTACCTCAATAATTTAATAAACTAAATATAATTTAATACTTTGGGTTTGTATTTTTAGCACTGGATGATTTTCATTATCTACATCATTTGGATTTTTGTGAATCAAACAATTCCAACAATTCACCATCCATTATTCATTATATTCTATTATATTAATCCTCGATTAGAAAATGTGCTCTTAATAGTCATTTAGAACAAAATGTGTACCTATTTTTGTACTGAGGAAGCAAGTGGCATCGATGTGTCTTTTAATATTACACGAGTGCAGGTGTGTGAGCTACTTCTACTGAAATCGATTTTCTTGTGAAGTGATGCAGCACTTTGCGTTTCCATCACTGATCATTTTAACTTTTCTTTATGAACTTTGAGAGTGTTTTCTATCTCTTATAGAAAGGCAAACACATGTTCTAATATTTTGGCACTTTCTATACACCTCCTGTGACGGCGGCAGTGAGGGAGCGAGATGCGAGTGCAAAAGAGTAAAGGGCTTCATTATGCATAGTGTCGAACTGGCGGTAGACGCGGTGCGAAAGTTCAGGAGAGGCGTTGGCAGAATGGTTAGTCATGCAGCGACGTTGTGTGAAGAGCTGATGGCAAGCAATACACAGCCCTGGATGAGCGTACCTGAGAGCTGGTTGTGTGTGTGTGTGTGTGTGTGTGTGTGTGTGTGTTAGAGAGAGAGTGTATCCCATTAAATGCCACTGTTACTGTTTCACACCAAAACTATATATAAACTATAAGGTTTCTTATAGTTTCTTCTCTGATTTGTTCTTTTCTATGTATTCAAATTCTTCATCACCCTTTCACCCATTTTCCTGTTCTAAATCTCACACAAACTAATGCTTGACTGTTGCATAACTGGAGGTAGAAAGTAATTGTCTAGTGAGATTTGTTGCACTTTCCATCTGGCCCTGAAAACAGGGAGAAGAAAGTCACGCTTTCGCAACTTTTCGGGTTTAAATTTCAGTTTTGAGATATTGCTCTTGAAATAGCATGTTTCAAAACAACACTGGCACTGATTACAGCCGTTAAAGAACACAGACCAGCACAATCTACAATAGGTGAAAAGTGTATCTGAATCAAGTGGTGAAGGTTTGAATAGTGGTGTTATGAGCTTAGACAAGTGTGCAACATGTAACATGCCCAAGTCAGTTCTGTAGGTAAGCAGGCTGCCACACTGTATTGCATTAGTTTCTACTGTTTGCCTGACTGATAAAAAACATCCTGCAGAGCAGAAAGGCTTGGACCCTTTTCCAAAACTAATTGGAAAGGTGTCCAGTTAAGCTGATGGCATTGCACAGAATTACATGTGTCACATACTGCAGCTCTTCAAAAAACTACCAATCAGTGTTCAGGGGCCTACTGAAATGTGACTGGGGATGGCACAGTCTCTTCTGAGATGTGACTGGGAACAACACAGTCTTCTTTGAGATGTGATTGGGGACAGCACAGTCTCCTCTCAGATGTAATAGGGGACAGCGCAGTCTCCTCTCAGATGTGATTGGGCGTAACCACAGTCTCCTCTGAAATGTGATTGGGAACAGCATAGTGTCCTCTAAGATGTGACTGGGGGCAGCACAGCCTCCTCTCAGATGTGGCTGGGGGCAGCACAGCCTCCTCTCAGATGTGACTAGCTGCAGCACAGCCTCCTCTGAGATGTGATTGGGGGCAGCACAGTCTCCTCTCAGATGTGATTGGGGGCAGCACAGCCTCCTCTCAGATGTGATTGGGGGCAGCACAGCCTCATCTCAGATGTGATTGGGGGCAGTACAGCCTCCTCTCAGATGTGATTGGGGGCAGCACAGCCTCCTCTCAGATGCGAGAGCTGCACCACATGCAGGTAACATTGCTAATGCGAGACCCTTCTGCCCAGCTACCGCACACCTTGGCCCCCCCAAAATCTTGCAACAGCTGCTGATATGTTGTTGTTGTTTTTTTTGCTCTCACAAACCAAAAAATACTCACAGGCTTTTCTCATTTGAACTGAAAGAAAAACCGGAAAACCAGTGTTTCTAAAAGAGTCCAACACCTTGTTCCAAAAGCAAGAAACAGTAAAGGTCCTAATCAAATATGGTGAGGAGGAGGAAGCCATGCACCCGGGACAGATGTCTGAAAATGCCTGAAAGCTGCTTGGGTCTGATTAAACGACAGTGTAAAAGCACTTCTATTAAAAACTATAGAGAGAATATCATCTGAAAATTTTTTTTTGGATATACAAAAAGTCACAGTAAATTCACATTTTAATAGTATTATGACACCAAAGAGGATATCTCACAAAGTGGATTGTATGCATTTGTAAAGTGATTTGGTTTTGGTAATATTGGTAATATATAGTTAATGTATCCATTCTTTGTTAAAATTTGCAAAATTATTTGATTTGGATTAATTCTTAGAATATCCTTTTTTTTGTTCAGTTTTGCCATGGGATTGATTTCTTTGTCAAATCTTAGACTGTTTGTGCAGCTAATTTTTTTCATCCAAATATCTAAAAAAAGCAAAAAGAAGAGTTGAACACTGAATGTGTTCATATAGTCCTAGATATTATAAAACCATACACAAAATCAAATAATTCCTGGAAAAAACCCAGAACTTTATCCATACACTGAAATGCTATTTTATTAAGTAAAGGTCATCTGTAGCTGTACCTGTACACAGAAGAAACTGTATATGTCTTGATTTCCAGTGGCCTATTTTTCTGTATTTAAAAAAGGATCAAATATCAGTTTACATAAGCCGCATTTAAAAGTGAATTTACAGTGTAAATGTATAATACATTCATCCAGTTATTGCTTGTCTTTTTCGTTAAAACTACTAATTCACTAATGTAAGATGGCAGTAAAGTTTAACGTATACTCACTGTACAGTCAACTCAGTTCACAGTACAGTAATTCAGATAGTAGTGATAGATGTCAGAAGATTTCTGAAAGGTATTTCATTAGATACATGGAATACCTAATAAAATGTCACATTGCTCATGACATATTGTTTTGACATATTGCTCTTTAATTGATTTCATGCCATATGCTATGGGACTACTCTAGTGGGCAAGTTGTGAAAAATCCCCTAAAGCCCCAGGTTCATTTCCGCATATACATTTGACACTCACATACAAATGTTTTGCTGACACCTTCCACTGGCCATGTGAATGATGTGCCTCAAGGGAGACTGAGGGGGCCAGAGAGATTGCCAGGGACGCCCCCACCGTTCCCTCCACCTGTGGGTGCCCCTGTACACACACACACACACACACACACACACACACACACACACACACACACACACACGCGTACCCACTCGCGCATGCACACTCACGCATGCGCACACACGCACATTTACATGGCATCTGTGAAGTATGGTAGCATGGCAAATTATGTTGTATCGGGCTATTATATTTAGAGAGCTACCTCAAATTAACCTAGATCAGATCAGGGCCAAGACACTCACGCAGTTGTGCGAGACGTGTGACTGAGAGATCCAGGTGACATAAAGCGTGGAGACTGCGCCTTATTGAAACTTGAGCAGTCCAGCGTGTCACCACATATGGTTAGCAACCCGGAGGAAGTGAAAACAGCTCCTCCAGAAGCCCGCACAAACTCATCAAAACCACTGAACGAATTCACATTAGATAGTGGGTTTGAATTGATCCATTCTTTCCCGGTCATATAAAAGCACAAAATAACAGGTTAATGCAATGGCACAAAATGCTTAGCATACTTAGCCTATTAAATATTATTAAGTAAACGAAACAAATATGAACCTGTCGGTATACTCGCTAAAATACGACTGCATGCGGGAAATGGGAACTAATCAAATTCCAGGTTTGTAGAAAGTGCTGACATTAAAAAAAAAATTATTCCCTACACGGGATGCGTGCGCTTTCTCGCACTTTCGCAACTTTACTTCATGAGGGGGTGTAGTTACATAACTAGCTTGCTGCATTGAACATTGTAAGGTTGTACTGAATGTTCACGTGAACATTCTTAGCTAAACTCTAACAGCTGTCTTGTTTAAGTGTTTAATTTTGTGCGACTGTTATGACTACACTGTTCTGTAACAGAAGACTGTTGAATGGGATCCGAAAAATCCCTCAAACCCGATTCCCTTTCAGGTAGTGTTGACTAATGTTGGTTAAGCAAGTTATTGTGTTTTGATTTGTTCTTGGTTCCTTGATCCCACGCATTAAGAATAGTAACTAGATAACTTATAAGTAATTTAAGCTTTCAAAATTCCTTCAGTTATATAAAACATTTACCTGCTCTGAACAGAAATCATTTGAAATGTTGGTTGTAATTTGAGTAGAAAGATGGCGCTAAAGTTCTACTAATGCGTAATTGTCTCACTTGGGTGCGTTAACTAGCCTTTATATTTCTTTTTCAAAATTTCATAGCTGTGCTGTTAAGTTGAAAAAAGGCATAGTGAACAATCGTGATGCATTAGGGCATAGCTATTGTGCTTTACCACGCGCTTCAGATGCGTCAGACGTTGCTTTTTCCTGCAGCATGTCTGTCAGCTCAGGCAGAAAGAGGGTGAACGGAGTGGAACTTTTCTACCAGCAGACTGGCGAGGGAAACCACTCTGTGTTACTGCTCCCAGGAGCCCTGGGTGAGCCGTGTCGTTTGTAGCAGAATCGTGAATATTATTAAAACGGCATGGTTTAATGTAACAAGCAAAAGTGCCTCCAAGTATATAACAATTACCTTGCTCTGTGATGTTTCCTTCATTGAGACAGGGAGTGGTCACACTGATTTTGCCCCACAGCTGGATAAGTTGGATAAGAGGCGCTTTACAGTGGTGGCATGGGATCCCCGTGGTTATGGACACTCTCGCCCCCCTGACAGAGACTTCCCCCCAGACGTCTTCCACAGAGACGCCAAAGACGCTGTAGACCTGATGCAGGTCACAGGCTTAACACTGTGCTTCCAGTGACTCACAATAAAGTAATGAAAGGTTGAATTTAGGATAGTTTGACACTAATGCCAGTGTAGAACATGGGTGTAATATAAATATATAAAATCTGCAGTATGCTAACTTTGTCTCTTTATAGGCATTGGGATTTGTTCGTTTTTCTCTGTTGGGCTGGAGTGATGGGGGAATCACAGCTCTGATTGCTGCTGCATTAAATCCTGCCCTTATTAGGAAGTTGGTGGTGTGGGGATCAAATGCCTATGTATCGGAGCAGGATATCCAACTCTACAATGGTGAGAGGGTCAGGGAGTTCGACATAGAAAAGTTCCCTTACACCCACAGAAAGGAGTGGAAACTGTTGCAATATCTTCCTTCTGTCAAACCTGACATGCGGATTGGATTGTTCCAGCGATTCGAGATACACGTCTATGGAGTGAACGAATGAAGCAGCCAATGGAAGAGCTGTATGGAGCTCAGTACTTCAGTCAGACCTGGGGGAGATGGGTGGATGCCATGTGTCAGTTTAAAAGCAGACCTCAAGGTGAGACTAGCTGACCTCTGGGGCCAATTCTGATACAAAGTTATTCAAGTTTTGAAATTATACATTTGAAATAATAGTGTTTTGTTTGTTTTACTTTTCCTGTGTAGGCAGTATATGTAGGGAGTTGTTGGAACTGATTGACTGTCCCACACTGATTGTCCATGGGGCTAAAGATCCGATGGTCCCTTCCTTTCACCCAGATTACCTCCTCCAGAACATCCATGGCTCTCGGTGAGTTAGACCAGTCTCTCCATATCGGTGGGCTTCAGATGCAAGTTCATTGCCCATTATTGCTTACTTCATATAATTGTGAGACTGCTGATCTTGTCGTTTCAGTGTTTATAGTATAATACTAATATTCTGCACTGCTAATGACCTTGTGTATTTTGCTATGACCCTGCCAGACTGCATGTGATGCCAGAAGGCAAACATAACCTGCACATGAGATTTGCCACAGAATTTAATTCACTAGTGGAAGATTTCCTGAGCAAGTGACTGACTCCAGGACCAAGCAAAAGCCATCTTAAGAGGTTTCTGTTCTGTTTCTAAAAAGCAAAGTCTAAATATCAATAAAATATATTTAGTAAAATATATTGTTTGATTGCCAAATGTGCTTTTCTTTATTATTTATTTTAAGACTTTCTATGAAACGAAACGTCAATGTATCAGAATGATTTTGTTTATTGTTTTGAATAAAAGATATTTAATACAACTAACCTGACCACGAAATAAATGTTTTTGACATTTTTTTCACTTTGCTTTATCACCTCCCAAACGGTCGGTGGCGCTGAAACGCCAAGATGATAGTTTAACAACATTACAGTTTAGCGAAGAGAAGCGGCTGAGTCTCTTGAATTTCGTTTTGCCATCACTGTTAAATAAACTGTTAATTTAAAATTAGTTTAGCAGCATCGTAGGCCGAACAGGTATTGAAATGGAGAACGGCGATTGCTGTAGCCAGCCAGCCGTAGAAGCTATCGCTGTTCATGACTTTTCGGAGAAGATAATGGAGCAGGTTGTACATTTCCATGTTATGAAACTGACCGGTGGATTTTTCCTTTGGATCGGCACGAACGCCGTCCTTTCCAACCTGGCAGTTTCAATGAGCAGTAAATTTGTAAGTCGTGTCTTTCGCACGTGTTGTTTTAGACGAAGGAGTCTTTTCCCAGTTCAGTTTGTTTTTCGCTGTGTAAGGGCCGCCAAGATGGGCCGATTTAAAAGTGAAAGGAGTCGTATTGTCTCGGAGCGATGGAAGATGTCTTTTGTGCAGGTTTTCTGGCTTCCACACTTGCAGAATAGTCGGTAAACATAACTGTTGTCTTTGCTAGGACTCCATGCCGTTGTCGACGCTGGTACTAGGAGATTCGTCAGAAACGACCCCAAATTCTTTAGCTCAAAGACTGAGTAAGTGCTCACCACACATTGTCTATATATCACACTTTTTGACTATTGTTTTAAAAATGTTAACAGAAACATGGTAACATCTACAAATTCTAGCTGAAATGTAGTGCTAACTTGCCTTGCAGCAAAGAAAACCAAGAAGCAAGTGTTTGTGAGTTATAATTTACCCATGACGGACTCAAATCTAACACTGTTAGTGGAGAACAGAATCAAAAAGGAGATGGAACTTCACCCTGACAAATTTTAAACGCTTTGGATTGTAACCGCCTTATTTTGTCGTTTTTCAACGTTTTGTATGCACGTAAACTAATAAAATATTGTATCGCACATATCAATAATTCTGAATGGTCAAACAAGGAACCTCCCAACTTTACAACTGAAGCAAATGTCATTTGCTAACTTGCTCTACCCTGTACATGTTTTGCATTCACTCTTGACCATCTCTACAAACTCTTAAAAATATTATTAAACAGAACACAGGACCTTTTTTTTTTTTTTTAAAGAATGCTTTACTGAAATGTGATCAATAAATAAAAGGTTTATCAAACATGTATTTATTTACAAGTGCAGTGTCTTATAAAAACAGACAAAAGGATACATTTTCATGAATCACACTACCCTACTCTGCCTGTTACTGGTCAGATTCACTACTGAATAAGTAATGCAAGATAAGTACATCTTAGCTATGGAGTCTCATTTGACAGACTCCATTTAAATACAGATGAAAACAAATTTCAGATTTGCCATCTGCCGATGTGTTCTTCATTATGACCCTGGAACCAAGTCATTTGTCCTGAAACATTTGTGCAGGAGATAGAGAAAATGTAAACACAATTTTGACAACCAGAAAACTTCTGTACTTAAATGGATTTGGTTTTCCCCCCTTATGTGCACGACACTTAATATCGGATGTAATTCAGAGCTGAAAGTGCCCTGTTGAGCATGCTTTCTGTTCAAACATAAGCGCCAAGGTCTCAGATGCCTGAATCAGATTTAACATTCTGTCGGAACAGAGCCTCAGATTAAGATTAGCAATCACAATTTAAGGCCAGTTATAACAGTTACACAGCCTCCTTTCCCAAAACCCCTGCAGGTGCAAATATGCACAAAACAGTGAAACAAATGAAAGTATTTGGCATCTTTCATGTCCTTGACAAAATCACTTCACCAGTGGCAGAAATGATTTTATAAATGTTTTCTAATCCAGATCTGGGGGACCTCTGGGACATTCCACATTTTTTCTACCACACAGCTCCCAGCACAACTGAACCAAATGCAAGCTGGGATAAAGTGAAAATATGGAAAGTCCAGTGGTCCCTGAGGATTGGGGAAGAAACACACAGATAAGCTGAAGTAGTCAGAGGATCTGCTTGTCCAACAGTTTGGAGTGTTTACTCTATCTGTGCTACGCTATTACGATTTTTACATTTCCAAATGGAAACAGTAGTGTACAATTATAGGACATTTAACCACACACTCGGACTCAAAGCTTGAAAACATGTCTGTGCATTCGGAAGGCTTGAACCTTTAGTACCAAAAACATCAGAACAATAAGATCTAATTAAATAGTAGCGGGAATATCACGGAACACACTGTGAATGTGAACATGACCTCAGTGCCCAGCATAAAAAAATAGGTCCATGGATTCAGACTGCTCCTTTTCAACCATCATAATCCATAGTCCTCTCTCCCTCTCATGCATAAAACAACCATATTTACAGATTCAGATTGACACGATTGCTTTATCTGGACTTAGTGCAAAATTCCAGGCGAGCTTTAGAAAACCTGAAAACTGAGACAACTCAGCTTTGCCAACATCACCAATAAATCAACATCAACTTCGTGATCATTTGAAAAATATAATTTACTTCATGAGTGAAGTTATACCAATATGTTTTCACAAAACTCCACACTGTCCATTTCCACTTCAGCTGGCTTATGAGGTATGACACATTATGAATAGTTATAACCTTTCATAGTCATTTGTAATCATTCACTGGTTAAAAGGCTCCAGAAAAATTCTCAGTGGTTTTAACCTCATGATGTCTTCTTGTTCATCAAGCCAATCAGATCTGTTCTTCCTATGGCCTGTGCTGGCTTTGTTTCATGTAACACATACGCCATCAAGTCCTCACTCCATTTGCCGTGCTGTTACTTGGCGCCGTGCTGTTGCTGGGATTGGCTACCTGGTGAAGGGGTGTGTCCTGAACGCGGGAATACTCCCTAACCTCTGGCCTGGCCAGGAGGTGGTGCTGCTCTCCTGGGAGGAGGGGCCTCCGTAAGAGCCCTTCAGCTTCAGCCAGGGTCTCGGGCAGGGGTTGGCGGGCGGTCTCCGGCAGCAACGGTATGCAAATGATGCAGAGCAGAGTGCAGCAGGTGAGGATGACATGGTGGAGGAAGAAACCTTTCTGGTTATGGAGCTCCATAAGCGGCGCAGTTAGCATACCGAACCCTGCACTCGCGAGGACCAGACCAACACCACCACCCCTGTGTCACGAACAAAAGACCAGAGTTACCATAGCAACGGCGAAAGCCTGACTCCCACATATTAATTACAAAGAGCAAGTATGAGTTTTTGTTCAGTACGGGACTCTTTACCCCATTTGGGTAAGTATTTCGTAATATTTACTATTGTCTGTGTGTGAGCAGAAAGATTTAAATATGCAGAGAGGAGGACCAGAAAACAAGGTGATACAAATGGGTAGAGAGAGGAGAGAGAGTAGACGGGAAGAGCAGACACGCCCATTTCAGACACACAACTCCAAACAGTCGTGGGAGCACTTGGGCCGTGGCGCTGACCTGATGACGGTGGGCGTGATCTCGGCGCAGTAGAACCCGCTGAGAGTGCTGACGGCGTGGGAGGAGAACATGCCAATAATGGAGAACGCCACAGAAAAGCGCCGATTCAGGGTGTCCCTCAGAACTGCCAGCAAACAACACCACACCTTTAACACTGTGTGTGTGTGAGCGAGCGAGCGAAAAGATTCAGTCATGCATTGACATTCAGCTCCTTCACCCCGGACGTACCTGCATCATGCCGAAGACTGTACTTTCCAATTACTTTTTTTTGGAGAGAAGAGACAAACATAATTAGTACAAAGACCAACAACACACACACACACTGCTTAGAAACCATCCCATGCTGGCTAATAGTAAATTGACTTGATCTCTTCACAGTCGTGCCATGAGTGACCTGTTTTAAAGAAAGAGCAAACAGAGATGGTGTATATACATGTCAATGGACATATACCAGTTTATATATTATATATACCAGTTTATATATTGTATTCATGCGTATTTGCATTAATATTTTGTAGTATAAGTGTGTATTAAAAGCATCTAGTTAACAGCTGCTTTTAGGACAAAAATCTTCTAGTTCACAGCTCATCAAAGATGCCAATAAATGTAGACACTGTGTACAGGGTTTAGTACAGTGCTACAGTCAGTAAGGTGTGTCTTCATAACACAATAGTGGGTCCAGGAGTGGTGGATGCATCCTAAAAATGTATTCTGATAGGTATTGTGTGTGTGTGTGTGTGTGTTCGCATGCATGCATGCGCGGACCCACAGCTGAGCAGGCCAAGTTGCAGTAAAGAGGCCAGTGCAGTGATGATCATGAAGGTCAGGAGGCCGCCCCTCCGGCCGAAGGCTGTCACCACAGGACACAGCACAAGGCACGACGCCATGGCGATGCCAGCCAGGGCATAGTAGTGCAGGTGCGACGTGCTGCCCTCCAGGACACTGCGTGCAAAGCAATGGTGGATGCCATAACCCGTCAGCCTGCAGGCAAGAGACAGAGGGGGGGGGGGGAGGGAGGGAGAGAGAGAGAGCAGCCTAACATACATCATCACGTACACTTAGCTTATCGGCTAAAATATAAATCTGCATGCACACACATGCACACTTACGAGTTGACACAGAGCACAACTGTGCTCTTCCACAGGTTTCTTGTGCTGCTCAGTTGTGTAATGCAGGAGGTCCTGGGCTTTTGTCGCAGCTCTGTCTCCAGCTCTAGACACAACCATCATCATCATCATCAACATCCTCCTCCTCCTCCTCCTCCTCTTCCTGCTCCTGATTGGTAAAACATTCTCTCAGTGGAAAGCCTCCCATCCTGCACCACCACTCTACCTGAGAGAATGCCGCTTGGGTCCGTTGCCGTGTCGACGCTGTTACTCTGGGCGATGGAGTACATTTGCCTCTTTGCTCTTTGATAGTGCTGTGTGGCCAACAACCAGCGCAGCGACTCTGGAAACACCCTACAGCAGAGGGAGGGCAACCAGCGTGGGTTAGCGACCAAACAAGAGTTGTTTGGGAGGAGCATATTTAAATGACATCCCCGTTCCTGCCCACCACACCTTCACAACTACTTAAGCGGGCGTCTTCTAAGCCTTCTCTCCAATACTTACAGAGAAGGTTTTGGTGGGAAGCGAGAGCTCCGAGTCTACAGAGTCTAAAGTACAATCACTATATAATTCTCCCATATTCTACTCATATAAATAGTAATAAATGTGTCATCTTCTCAAGTGAAATTTGGGACCCCCACTGCAATTATACTTTCCTGAAGTCTATGCATAGGGGCGGAGCTTACCAAACATATGGAAGCATGAGGACAAATGGGATGATGATGAGGACCTGGAGAGTCTGCCAATCGCGGCACACCGCTGCCAAGCCAGGCATCAGCAGCTGCCCGCCCACCACGACCAGACTGGCAACCATCGTCATGGAGAAGCGCCAACGAGGCAAACACAGCTCAATCCCTGAGAGAAAGAGAGAGAAAGAGAGAGAGAAGTTTACTAAAGACAAAAAAAACCTTAATAATATAGCAGTGATATTTATTTTTAAGTCTTTGATAAAGCATTTTTTAAAAAGCCTGCCATTTTACTGCGAGAACGGTCCACTGGATCATCTAACATTATTACACTCGTTTATACACTCATCTGTACTGATTACATCAGCTCCCCACAGCTGAAACTGATCCACCACATAGTGATCCACCTCTAGAAAAGATCCCCACATTCTATCATCTTCCCATACTGCCCACAAAGCAGGTAGAGCCAAACAAACCATAGTAGAATATTTCACCCAATTCAAATCAACAGCACTGGTGCGTGCGCACACGTATCTAAACCATTAACTTTACCCTCCAAACGAATCACCCCACCAGTGCACCACTCTACTGGCCACTCTAAATAAAGAGCAGATACTTGTGCATTACACCCAAAATGAAGCAAAAGCTTGCATTTGCTGCTCATAATCTAGTGATGGCAAGATTACATTTCCAAAACATGATTTAAAAAAATAAAATATATTATATTAGATATATATATATTGTTGCCCCAAGACTGGAAAGAACTGACGAGAATAAACAAAACAATGGTCCTGTATTGTAATCATAGGAAGTTATGAATAAAGCTATATTTATCGATTGCTGATGCAACTGTAAGCACACGAAGCAGAAACATGTCCAATGTGGACTTACCATGAATCACACACCAGAAACTCTCAGCAACATTTATGTAATGGTCACTCACCAGAAACAAAGTGAACAGAATAATCAAGACAGGCAGAGACAGGACTCTAGCAGGACAAGCTCTCAGGACGAGCCCGGCGTTTTTATTAGCCAACGTCTGAAGCAGGCTGAAGCTTCAGCAGGAAGCAAGAGGGGAGGTGGAGGAAGCGGAGGGACGTACTCAGTACGAAGAGGGAGAGGCGAATGGCAGCCAAGCAGAAACCCTCGAAGAAGCGCAGAGTGCTGAACATGGCCACGTCCACAGAGAAGGCCACACACACGCCAAAGACCAGGACAGACAGCACTGATACCACCAGTACAGGGATACGACCCAACCTGTGAGAAAGAGAGACAGAGAAAGACAGAGAGAGAAAGAGAGAGAGAGACAGACGTGAGGCTTCAAGTCAAAGCCGCAAATAAACTCCAGGAGTGGCTGATGCATTGAAAAGTTCATTTGCTTGATTAAAGCATCAGTATACAGAGGAGTCCAGAAGTAAATAGATAATTAGACTACTGTGATCTACTATACTGGGTGGAACCACATAGGAATCGCAGGCTAAGTAATGCAGACAAATTAATGTAACATTAAATACAAGTGCTGTGTGTAGTATTCGGTTTCATATACACGTAATTTGCTGACTATCTGATATCTGCGTTCCACAGACGTCACAAATCTCCATGAGGCGTTGCCTGGCCCTCCATTAAAGTCACTTGCACTTTTAATCTTCTGTGAAAGACAAGTGAACCATTTCCAATCATCAGGGATCAGGAATCGTCGTTATCCTTGTGCCACATGCTCTCACCTTCAGCCCAAAACTTTAGAAGCTCTTGTACATTTTAGTACATCATTGGTCACAGACTGCATTGGTCTACCAGGTCATCGGCATCAATAAGCTCACCAGTGCATTCTTGATTTGCTGTCCACCATTTTTTTGGTTGCGTCTCTGAACTACATTCTGATATTTTGATTTTCATGGTGGCCTTCTTTACTGGCACTGATCCTTCTAAGACCTTCAAACTGAGAGACAACAGCAATAAACTAAAGATGACACATCAAGACCTTTTTTTTTTTTTGGCATTTCTTATAGCAGGAAATAACAATGACTCACGGCTGTCTATGAACTGAGTGAGCAGCTGAACGGCTGCAATTTCTCCTCACGTTTCCCAAAAAAACCAGGACCTACCCTCAGATTAAAGCAGACACTCTGCACATTGACACAGTGCTCATTGTTTCCAATCCACTGTGAGTATTGAGAAGAAATAAGATTATATCATGATTTAATTACCTACATTGTACACACACTTGTGTTCTTCCTGCACCATCACATTAACCTCAGATCATAAAAGGCTCGACAATTAAATTATGAGCTGCTTTGACCAGCAAAAACACAATCAGCAGATCAGTGAAAGCGTGAAACACGTCCCCATGTCTTAAACCACCACGGGTAGTGCTTACCAGTCTGCCATCGCTCCCATCAGCAGATAACCAAATATGGAGCCCACCAGAAGAGAGAACTTAGCAACGTGGACCTTCCACTCCGCATCACACACCAGCTGCCACTGAAGAGAGGAAGAGGACATTAACGGCCAAGCTTCCACACATCCACAAGCGAAGCTCCATCATGCCACATGCAATATAGCTAGTTGGTCAAAGTTTCCCAGGTGTCTTTGGTAGGCTCAACCAATGTCCATAACAGCTGGAAAACTTTTCACTTCCTCTAAATTGTGATCGAATTCTCTTCTTAATGAGGCTGTAATGAAGAACTCACTCACACACACACACACACACACACACACACAAATACAAAAAAACACAGTAGATCATCACAAGATGCTTTCACAACTCACATTGTGATTAGATATCTCAGATATTGAGATTTTACACTAGGACTGTGTAACATTCACATCACATTTAACATGGGAAGGCCATGATTAAGAACTTAAAAAGCACTCCTGGGCATTGAAGAGGTTTGAATCGTTGGAATGAGCATGTACAGACTTGTGAGTGGAGCCAACTTCATCAGGATAAACCATGACAATTATCATGGGCGAATCTGATCAGAAAATTCAACTCCTTTCATTAGTTTTGGGTGGCGGGGACCCCGCTGCTTCGCTCCAGCACGTGTTGCATCAGTAATAACTAGACACATACGCGTGGACATGGATCTTTAATTTGGGACGGTCTTATCTCTAATCAACGGACTGTAGCTAAATGCCGGAAACATGAGTGTAGACATGTCAACGTCAGCGGCCGTTTGTGGCTGGGGCGGGAGGGTTATCTGGCCCGCAATGAAATGGGAGGAAGAAACCACGTTATCAGCCACTGCAGCTGTCTACATGCATTTGTCGAGTGCACGAGACAGCAAATTGCCTTTTGAAGACCCAATTTAAGACTCCAGTATGCCACGTTTGTGTTATCCTTACATGATTCAGAAAGGCCCGATTTAACTGTTCAGGGCTCTGCCGTTTTTAAAGCATGGCAGACTGAAAAGTAGCGTTACTACGGCCAAAAATCCCAATGAAGCTGCATAATTAACTAAAGAACATTGTATAGCCTACTCTTAAAATCGACAGGGCGTGTCAGCGAGCTTGGCTAGAGTTTTAATGATTCACGGGGTTCAAATGATGATTCTGTCGCTAGTGTCATACAAACACACCAGAAAACTACCGTGTAGGCACAGAGACGGTGACCGTTGAAAACACAGCAGCGTGACCTTACCGTGGTGACCACATTTTGCTGCAGTCCCGACTGTAGCTCTAATCTCCCCTCCGTGCACATACATCGCATACTGCTGCTCTCGGCGCGAGTGGCATTGCTGAACATTTCCAGTGACGGAGTGCTCTCGCTCAAGTCTCTGCCAGGGACCGCTACACCAGTCTCATTTGTCGCGCTCCCCTCCGGGTGAGTGCATGTGCTCTTGGGCTGAGCGAGGAGAAAATAATCCGAGAACTGGCTGAATGCGATGAGCAGCGCAGGGATCCACGTCAGAGCCACGAGACGCTTCTGGTACCTCCCGAAGCCACCGAGAAACGGCAACACAGCACTGTCCACCTGTGAAAGCAGCTTCGAGCTATGATGTTCTGGTGTCTGCGACACTGTACCGTTTTCGGGCAGCTGGTCCAACCCGTCTAACCGAACCGTAGCCATAGCGCACTGTTTCCCTCCCCACGCACTGCTCCGTCACATCCACTCCACGCACGGTCTTTGTCTCCAACAAAATTTGGAACGCCGACAGACACACTCACCACAGCAGGTTACAAACGCAAACGTACGAGTTTGAAGCCCGTTAAAACTATGTCCAGTAAACCAGGCCGCAATAAATCCAATCTAATACAGAGCAGACTAGAGGCCAGTTCAGTATATCGTCTGAATCTGGCAGATCCAGGCCGTATTGTCAGTTGCGTGAGCCAAGCAGACGGAGAGCGCGGCATGCCCTCGGTGTTGTGATCCTCCAGGTTATCACGCCATCGCCGGGCTGCGCGAGCTGCAGCTGGATGCCAAGCGCTCCGATAGGGGCAGCATATGGCAAACGAAATCCGCCCTGTGTCCCCGGGGTCTACAGGTAACACACCTGTCTATGCGCAGATCACGGGCAGGTGTGACTCCGGTACCCATCCCTGGAATCTCGAATCCTTCCTCAAATGGATCCTCTTTGTGTTGTGCATACAGGAGATCGACGTTCAGCTTGAAAACGCGCCCTTAAAACTCGATTGTCGGAAGTCAGTGGCTATACTTCCAGGCTAACACAAACCGGTCTTGCTCTCGGAACAGTCCGTGGCTACACGACCATTTTCACCGGCCATTATTTCCATACATACGCTATAACCGGGCGGCGCACACTCACAGCATCCAAATGAAACGCCTTTCTCTACAGTCCTCCTGCCCTCCCTCATTGGTGGAGATGCACGGGACGATCTAGCCCGATGTGTGTGATTGGACGACGAAGCAACAAAGAACCTTTGTGTGGCCTCTGCCCCCACGCTGCGATTGTAAACTGGCCAGTATTGAGGCGAAGTAAGTTACCGGTCAAATTGATTAAACGACAGAATGGTACTGATTAAACGTCTAATGGCAAATGTAACTACAACCCTGACCCATACACTTCAATGCAACAAGAATTTGTGGTGAATTAATTGTTTGGTCATATAATTTGGTGTAATAAAAGTGGCCATTAAAGTAGCCATTAAACCGTTGTTCTTCATAAATCTCACACCTCAGTAAAAGTAAACTTTTTCAGCAAGATGTTATTTTCATTTCTCATATCAGAAACTGAAGCTTTATCCAGGTTTTTAGAAGTATTATTTAGATATGATCTTGCAGTGAGTAAATACATAGCCCTCAAACCCATGACTAATAATAATAATAATAATAATAATAATAATAATAATAATAATAATAATGTTTTAAATAAAAGTGTACAAAAATTATTTATATTAATAGGTAAAACAGTGATGAGGCAGAAATCCTAACTGAATTCAGTATTTATTAAGTGTATTTTAAGGTGCTGTTTTCGGATCAGTAAGGCCTTCCTTTGGTCGTTCTTTTTGGTCGTTTCTGGGCTGCGTAGTAGATTTCTGTTAGAAAGACTGAAAGGCCAAACGGGAGCACATCTAACAATCATATAGAGGCAGGGACATGGAAGTATCTACAGACTATTAAAGATTTCAAAATCAGCTCTGAAAGATCATGGAAGAATCTCAGGGGTGATGTAATGTGAATGGGTGAGATTTCTAGCTGCGCTATTCTGAAGCCATTACAGATTATTAATGGAGCTGGTAGGTAGGCAAGATAAAACAGTATTGTAATAATCTAGACTAGATGAAACAAGATAAAACACTATTGTAATAATCTAGACTAGATGAAACAAGATAAAACAGTATTGTAATAATCTAGACTAGATGAAAAAGTATGTAAGACTCCCATTGTCAGCAAGGGAGAGAATTTACAAAGGCAATAGTATGTTGTTTTATGTTTATAAATGTGTTTATGTTTATAAAGATAAATACATGGTTCTTGAAACTGATACTGGTAAAAAAAAACAGATGTTTGAGGTAACTTTCAATACTGAATTCAAATAAATAACTATATCTCTCCTGCTTTATTCCGCTAGTCATAACTGCAGGATGTTCCGAGACAACCATTGTCATCTTTCCAGTTGAGCTACAATACTTGTAGATATGATGTGCTAAGGACAGGTTAAAGCTACTGAAATCTGCATACTGATGGAAGCAAATGTTGTATCTGTTAATTATATGAACCAGGGGAAGAATACTGTATATAGATTGATGTTGGTATAGATGTACCAAGGGCAACATGGTATGCTCAACCACCCATGTAAGATTTGATACCAGTTGAACACTGTGTCAGAGGCAAACTCAACTCTGTAAAATCTCAAGTAAAACCTCATATATTTATTTACAGTAGGGGACCAGCCAAGGAGAGAAACTAGAATAGTGCTGAATGGAAAGGTAAGCCTTTAATTCCACCAAGTGTTTGAGGTGTGGACGCTGTAACAGAAGAGCAGTCCTGGAGAGACTGGGGGAGGGCGTTCCAGAGTTTCAGTGCCACAGCACTAAATGCCCCGTCACCCACAGTGGAAAGTATGACATGCAGTGAGAACAGAGAGCCGACAAAAGGTCGAACAGTGTGAGAAGGCTTAAACAGATGGAGTTCATAAGGACAATTGCATTCAGGACAATGCAGAGTGTCAAGTCTGAAAAAGGATTTTATAATTAATATGGGAAGAGACAAGTAATCAGTGTAGCTGATGAAGAACATGAGTAATATGAGCAGATCTCTTTGTGTCTGTATGCTACAAGCAGAGCTTTGAATCCATTTAAATTTGTTTACATATTTTGGTAGGAAGGCCTATAAAGAGGGCATTATGATAGCCAGTGCAGGAGTTGGCAATGGCATAGACCAGAGATTTAGCATCAATATTAAGAAAAAGGGGAAAGACAACCAATATTGCAGAGACGGAAGAGAGCAGGTTTAATGAGAGATGGCACTCAAGAGAATCCGAGGACCCCAAACCGGCCAAGATCTGGGTGGGATTCAATATAAAAACTGGACAATCTGGAATGTAGGGCTTATCCACTTTTTCCATAATTTCAGCTATGAAGGGAAGATTTGAGTGTATAGATGCTGAGGGAAGTGAGCACAAAGCTGGGCTTCTTAAAAATACAGTTGTGTTCAAAATGATAGCAGTGTGTTTAAAAACAAAAGCACAGTATCCTTGTAATAGTTTTTATTTCCATGCATTGAACACTACGCATTATATTCTAAATCAAAAACATGGAAAAAGGTCAATTTAACTAATTTTTCAGAAAATAAAGAAAAAATAATACTCAACTGTTAAAAAAAAGTAGTGTCTGCATTTTTCTTTACAAACTCAAATGTTTAAGGTTTAAACTGACAAACCTTTAGGATTTAGCATTCCTGTGACTCACTAAACTAATATTTAGTTATAATCACTAAACTACTATATAGCCACTATCTCTGAGGGCTGCTTCACATCTGCGTTGAATAGAGTGGAACAACTTTTTGCCCCTGTGAGAAGGTATTCCAGCCCAGGATGATGTGACAACGTTCCACAATTCCATCCATTTGACTTGTAGTCTTCCTTTTTCATCTCTCTGGTTTTGTTTTCCATTTTAAAGCACCGGAGATCATTTTAGCCGAGCAGCCCATCATTTTCTGCTATTATTAAACATTTTCCCCTGTCCAATCAACATTTTAATCAAAGAATGCTCAACAAAGTCCAGAAAGACCCATTTTTCTCAGGTTTTCAGAGAGAAATGAATGTACATGTATTGCTTCATCCTTAAATAAGGGCCACATGACTGACACCTGTTTTTTCACAGAATGAATGACCTCATTAATTGAACTCCACACTGCCATTATTTTGAACACGCCCCTTTCAATTAACTATTCAATTACACAGACTCAGGAGCATATCATGAATGATGGGTTTGTTGGTTTTCTATGACTCTACTACACCTACTGGTAAATTATTTACCATGTAGTAATGATTTCTACCAAAAATAGTGATCTGGTTAGTCGGGTTGGGCTGCTGTTATATTGAGCCCAACTGAACACAGGCTTGGGTTTATCAAGTGAGCTGTTGAGCTTGAAACATAAGCAGGGACAGGGGTCTACTGGATGAAACTCATGAACGTATTATGAAGGATTACAGGAGAGGATTCAAAACAGATGACTGGTTGAGGAGAAGGTTGTCAATGGGCCTAAAAAGTCCTGTTTGACATGGGCCTAAGCCTGTTACAAGTCAAATAAACTTTGCACACAAGCATGTGATTGTAGATCAGGGACTGGTTTTCCTAAAACGCCATCCGAGATGCTGCCTTTACTCTTAGCTCAGGAGTGCATGAAGGGGAAGAATGTTTCGCATCTCATTTATACAAGAGAAATAATTAAAGAAGTTAGAAACATTATTATGACACCAATGTAGTAAAGAAAATGTGAAGTGAAGAAGAGAGAAAAGAATAGGACTAACAGACTTCACTTCATGATAAATGAATTTTCTTCTAAAGACTTTGTAACAGGAACACTAGAGCAGCATTGAGAGAGTCATCAGAAATCCCAATTACAGAACCAGAAACACCATCACTCATAATGCCAGCAGAACACTAAATGCAATAAAAGAGCATGAAGATGTGTAGGAAAATCCACATGTAGAAGGTTGAAACAATCCAGAACAGATACGAATTCAGTAGAAAAGCGACCAATATTATTAAAACCACCAAGCAACATCAAAGCAAGACAGAGAGTTTAGACCAGTGAATTCAGCTCATTAATTGGGAACAATTCTGGGTGGACGATAAACTATTGCAAGATACTCAAAATACTCACAGCAAGGGTGTGTCTACAAGTGAGATAGATAGACAGACAGAGACCAGTCTCTATCTATTCTATACACATATACACATATAGATCTAAATTCACCACTGTTGCATGTTTTCACCCTTTGTGGATAATGGCTCTCACTGTGGTTCGTTGGAGTCCCAAAGCTTTAGAAATGGCTTTAAAACCTTTTCCAAACTGATAGATTTCAATTTCTTTATATCGCTGCATGATGTCTGGTTTTTGAGGATCTTTTGGTCTACTTCACTTTGTCAGGCAGGTCCTATTTAAGTGCTTAAATAGGAGGTGGGAGTGGGGGCAATCACTTTTTCACACAGGGCCCTGTAGGTTTGGATATCTTTTCCCTTAATTTATAAACTGCTTTACTTTACTTGTGTTTATCTTTGTCTAATATTTAGATTTGTTTGGTGATCTGAAATATTTAAGTGTGACAAACATGCCAAAAAAACAGGAAGGGGGCAAACAATTTTTCACACCACTGTAGATGTATAAATGTCCATCGTACAGGTGCTGCTGCCTGGCCTTGTCCATTCTACTGTACTGTAATCTACTGAAGATCCAAACTAACCCACTCCCACACACACACACACGCACACAAACTAATCCACTCCAACACACACGCAAACTAACCCACTCCCACACACACACAAACTAACCCACTCCCACACACACACACACACGCACACAAACTAATCCACTCCAACACACACGCAAACTAACCCACTCCCACACACACACACACAAACTAACCCACTCACACGCAAACTAACCCACTGCCACACACACACACACAAACTAACCCACTCCCTCCCTCCCACACACACAAACTAACCCAGTACCACACACACACACAAACTAACCCACCCCCCCACACACATAAACTATCTCCCACTTAACTATGCCCTTGTTTACTCTGTTTAGAAATAGTAATATTTTTGTTGTCGTCCATCCTAATATTCAAAATGCCCATCCAAAGATCACATCCTACTCAAGTTGTTATTAATTCTTAAATCCTTTAAGTGTTTGTGAAGAGATGTCTAGGTGCCATGCATGGCCTGAAAAACAGACTTGAACCTTTCATCAAAAAGATCTGAGTCAGTTGAATGGAATCTACCTTCTAAGTAATTTACCCTCAAATTGAATGTTTGAGACTAGCCTACAGAGACTAACAGTCACAGTTACTTTTGTTCAACAGAGGCCTGACAATTGGTGTTTTGAGACTATGTGGATAAATACCATGTAATGATAGACTGATGGTTTTCAGGACATCAGCTGAGAAGTTAATAACTTGCTCAAAAAAGTGAATAGGTGGCAAGTTGGCAAGTTCAAGAATAATGTCATATTATGAATGATCTGCCAGTAATTGATTGTACCAAGGTCTTTTTGATTTTGTTACATAAATCTGTACCTTCATGACTTTAATGTAAAAGTACCGCTTAAGCGTAGGAAGCATTTCCATAGCACATGTACAGATATGGGCCAATGTCACATCTTCCATTTCTGAACAGCAGTTTCCAAGCTTTCCATATATTGCAAAACGTAGATTCTGGATTATGTAGATCAATCATGTGTTTCCAGAGGAATTCTCTGGAAGACAAGAAGTGACCAGAAAATTGGCCACAGCGGCAGCGACGCTGCCATTGCAATTGTGGCATCTACCACTAGGGGTCGATGCGCACTACAGAAATGACTGTGAAATGTGTATTACATGCAACGTGAAGGCAAGGTAAATAATTTGTATTGATCATTATCATACTTTGAGGTCATTCAAAGCACTTTAAACAGGAACAGGATGAAATAAAAGTAAAATAAAGTTGAAATAATGAAATGTAATGATCACTGCTTCTTAATGAACGTTTGCATTTTCTAAATCCCCTTTTTCTTCTTTCTAAATCTTTTTTTTACTGTACCTAATACCGCATATCCTGGGGTAGAGATTGTATATTGAAATTGGCAGACTGTTTAGCCAATAACATACAGGATTTGTTTACATGCAGAATAGAGGGACAGTGTTACACAGATATAGTTTAGTAGTTTGCTAGCTACATCAGCAAACAAAGAGGAACTGCGATAATTACCCTGAAGGAAAGAGAAACTAAACATGAATGACCCACGTCTTCTGCGTGATGGCGTTGAATGGGGTTTCATTATCTACAGTTCCCTTGATCCACATCACGTTATTACTATTTAGGGAATACAAGGGCACTGCACAGGTTATGTTGAGTGACGTTGTGTGTCCACAGTCAGGAACCTTTAAAACCTGCAACACGTGCTGGGAGCTGAAAGAGACCAAAACTGAACTGCAATGACATCCAGCACGACTGAGAAAAAAAGAAAGCAAAAAATCAGAAAACTATGAACCCTTTCATACAGATTCTTTGATATTCTACGCGTCAAAGACGCTGCGTTTTTGCCACGAGAGGGCGCTGTTTGTGTTTGAAGGGTGCTTCTTTCTAATGTCCGGTTGATTGTTCGAAGTAAAGCGTGAATCTAAGGCAATATCTATGTTTGCCGCTTTATTATTGAGAGCTACAGACTAAGTAGAAGAGAACTCAACAAATTCTATTACATAAGATACAAAGACTGTAATGTTCATCTTATTATTTTCGACGGAGAAAGTTGGAAAAATCTTCCGTGACATTTAACGTAATGCGTGTTATTATGTCGTTCTTTTCTTTTATATATTCTGTGAAGGCAGGGGTGTATCGAGCTTTTCAAAAGTGGGGTGTGCTGGGATGGGGAAGTAAAATTTCCTCTGAAAGTATCATTTTAATCTGACAAAAGTGGGGAGTGGGAGGTGGGTGGAAGTGTGTTTCAGCAAAAGTGTGTGTTGAAACACCCACATTTCTCCGGTTGCTTCGTCCCTGTATGATGGTACATTGTGATAGGCAATTTGTCAGTCAAATCGAGCGGTTTGCCAAACTCGTCTGTGTCAGCGTAGCTACTTGGTCACACATCAACTGTGGAAGTGAATTAGATCCGTAGTGTGAGCTTGCGATGACTGATTATCCTCAGACTTCTCTCGCCCAGTTTATGTATGTGTCTTGTTGAATGAAACGTTTTTAAAAGTAGGTAAGCTGGCCTTATAACGGCAGTTTTAAGAGGACCGTTTCTTATTCTAAGGGAATACGATTTTTCTTTGGATCCTCTCCGCTCTAGTTCCTTTTGCCCTCTGAACACAGTTCGACATTCATTATAAACAACAGACCTGTACACGTATACGGAGTCGCCACATGCCAGAGCGACTGCGGCGTTGCAGCCACAAATGCAGCGCTGACCTCGTCCAGGGGAATGTGTGTAGCGTCTTCTCGCTAGGCGAAGAGATGGCGTGAGCGCCGAGACTCTTCACAGGGAAACGCGAGCAGAGTCAGCTCTCACTTATCTGTCATATAGATGTGAACCTGCCGTCATTATCATCGCCCGGGTTTTCGTCAGAATGGTAGTTTTACGCGTCACCCAAGAGGTGATTAAAAGAGGACAAACACCTACAGTAATTCTCCAGAGCTGCCAAGGGAAGTAGGCTATAGGCATATAAGTAGTAGTCTATATTAGGGTCTGTGACAGGGGAATATACTTCCTGTAGTAGGTGCCCGAGTCTGGTCCCGGAGGTAAGGAGTCCAGCAGAGTTTAGTGATTTCTCTGCTCTGACACTCCAACTAATCCTGGTGATCGATTGATGACTGGCGTCTGACACCCCTGTTCTAGCAGCTCCTAGCAACATCAGCAAGTGTGTATGAGGTAAAGCTTTCCTGTGCTGAAGTGTCATTCTGCAGTCAAACATATACAGCCTAAAAACGATACAACCATTTCTCAACACATTATAGTTGACATAAACAAATTTAATTTGTTAATTTGTAGGTTAATGCTTGATTTTCAATATTACAGTTACCTAGAAATTAATTAATGGAAACTCTTGGTGTTACTGTGAGAAGCATAGTCAGCCAGCAGATTCTGATCCAAACGAACTGCTATTTTCACCGAATGAATCCAAAAGATGCAGCTCAACAAAAAACACCCATCACTGGCCTACAGGGAGTGTCAGGTTTTGGTAACACGATAGATCAGACTCACCAACACACACACACACACACACTCACACACATGCCTTCACTCCCCCCTAAGGGAGTATCTATGTCAGCTAACAAAACCTAAACTGAACCTAATGCATGGGTGCCTCTGGCTTTTCTCTCTGAGCACAAATAAGACACCAGCAGATGTGCATGAGGGCTCTTTCAGGCAAACCGCATCAATTACCCTGTTCCACCTGTACAATTGGTTGATAATGCCTTTCTGTCTTGGCGTTTATGGAGTTGAGAACGTGGGAAAATACACTACTGATCATATACAATGAACAGTAACAGAAAAGTGAGTTAAGTATAATGATGCTGTAAAAAAAACTACTTTGAAGCTGTGGTCCAGTTGCTTGGGTGAAAGATAGATTGCTGCAGAATTTATATATATATATATATATATATATGCATGGATATAACCGACATATTTAAATACAAATATATATATGTTTATTAAAACACAAGAATAAAAAAATTGTCATTTTTGTCCTTCATTTCTATACAGTGTCGGTTTATTGCCTTGGTCACCTGCTTGGTTCTTAGCTGTACTGTTCTCTCTCTCTTTCTATCTCTCTCTCTCTCTCTCTCTCTCTCTCTATCTATCTATCTATCTATCTCACACACCCACACACAATCTAACTATCACACACATACACAACCTCTTTCTCACACACACTCACACTCTCTTTCTCCCTCTCTCTTTCTCTTTCTCTGCATTCATGGACTCCTAAATCTTACACTATAGGTCATCCACATTTTTTAAATATTGATCTTTGAATTCTTCGTCTTGTGAATTGTCAGCCTCTGCTTCAAACCAATAGAAGTGTAATCTGATAGTGATTACAAGATGGTTATTCTTTTTAGCTGAGAATGCAGGACAGCCTTCCATGCCTGTTTGGGCTTTTTCTGCTCACCTGCCCACCCTCTGATCTGTCAAGTGAGAGTAAGGAGGATGAGCAGGTGAGCAGAAAAAGCCCAAACAGGCATGGAAGGCTGTCCTGCCAAACCCGGCGGCACACCTTCTCTTTCCGCAAGATCCTGCATTCCACCCTGAAATCAGGAGACAATCCACCCCTCGCACATGCACTGCTCCACACCTATCCACCTTCTGACCTTTTGAATGAGAGTAAGGAGGATGGGTAGGTGACTAGAAAATGCCCAAACAGGCATGGAAGGCTGTCCTATTAAACCCGACGCCGCACCTCCTCTTTCTGTAGATCCTACAAACCACCCTGAAATCAGGAAATTAGTCATAGTACACGCACTGTCTCACACCAAAACATTCTCACACCTGCACACCTCTGACTTTTGGAATGAGAGTAAGGAGGATGCTCAGTTAGCTCAAGTTATCTTATTCAAGTCTACCTTAAACACAGCAGGTTAACAGAAAACACAGCAGCTCTTCTGTATTTATTGAATATTCTAAAGCCATAAAGTAATGAATTTCATCAATTTATAGGAGAGCACTTGACATGTTTGGCCATTGTTTCTCCTCTATGGTTCAACATCTGTACAGTTTCTGCTGTTCTTTGTCCTTTCACTATCCCTCAACTTCATGGCCAAACTGGAATCATGGCTTGTTTGTTTCTATAAAGGATGGATTAATAAACTAATCGCTGCTTGCTTCTCCATGGCAGTAACCAGTGCTAATAGGCTGTTTTGTTTCTTTTAAATTCTCACTAGAAAGCAGACGACCTCCCACACACATGTGAGAGTGCTTGGATATGTACGTTTGAACATAATAGTTTTAATTGTTAATGTGAAGAAACCTTTATGTAGCTTTCTTAACATTACTGATTAAGACTATTAAAGCTACATAAGCTGTCCTTAGACGAACCTGGCTGTTATCATGTGACCTGTTCAAGCTAAACCTAGTTGCTATTATGTGACCAGCTGTACTATTTTCAGGCTGGATTGTCAAGTCAAGTAATTTTATTGTCAATTCTGCATATGTACAGGACATACAGAGGATTGAAATTATGTTACTCTCCTACCCAAG
>JAOXYF010000005.1:4466944-4501021 GCA_028565775.1 Sternarchorhynchus goeldii
GTGTGGGTGTGTGTGGAGGGTAGGTGGGGGGGTGTTTGGGTGTGGGTGTGTGTGGAGAGTAGGTGGGGGTGTTTGGGTTTGGGTGTGTGTGGAGGGTAGGTGGGAGGTGTTTGGGTGTGTGTCAAATGGATGAGGGTGGGGTGCATCCTTACTGCCTCCTGAATTCCTGAGTGGATGCTGATTAGTTTGTGACAGGTACAGAGTGTAAAGTTTTATTTTCAAACATTATTAAGAGGTCTTCTATTAAACATAACCAGAATCTGTCACATTTATCAGAGGCCCTGTCATGTAGGCATTTCTACTTACACTAGTTTTCTACAAGTCCCAACTCTTGTCAAATTCAAAGAAAATCGGGGGAGGAGGCACCATGACTGGTGAATGAACAACATGACTGAGTTGATGTGTTGGTGGGCACAATGATAATTAAAGGCATTCCATTGTGGTAATCCATTGTGGTTCAGAAGTGAATGCAAAAATGGACCAGGACCCAGCCATTTGGCACCCAGCCAACGAGGCCTTGTGGACAAACTATGTAAATATAGTTGCACAGAATGTGTTTGGACAGGGGCCAATTTCAGATTCTGATTCAATCATTCTGATTCAATACACGATTTGATATAAATGAAGAGCTACTGTCTACCGTCTACCCCCAGAGCCCTCTGATTTCAGTAAATACATCTGGAGTCATAATCATCTGTAGGTGCTTTCTGTCTTAACCCTTATTACACAGGAATGAAATGTGTTCTTATAAAACTCAGAAGTCAGAAGATCAGGACAGCAAAGGGATAAAACTCAGTACAGCATTAGCTGAGTGTGTGATATATCATCATGGAAGGAAAGGTTTCATGTGTTTTCCCCCCCAAACTTCAGTTATTGCACAACTCCATTTAATAGACTCCAGGGCATCAACTGGCGGGCAACAGATGACAGGAACACCTCAAATTTATATCTGCAACTTGGAAATCAGAGATTAATGTCAGAGGCAAACTGACTTTCCCATTCTGCCCTCATATGTGTGTCGCACTGCTACAGTACAGCACACTGGTGAACTGGTGATAACTGTGCTCAAGGAATGAAGAAAAGCTCATGCAGGTTGTTGGATCTGGCCTGGGCTTCAGTGATCTTTCCATGGTTCTTAGCATGTCCCGAAAAATACTACATGGATTGAGAAACCTAAAATATTTCTATGCTGCTTACTTCAGTATCACTCATCAAAAATACATATCCAAATATGTATGAATCTGCACACACACACACACACACACACACACACACACACACACTGTAATTGAATGCTAATTATTTTGTGATGAACGCTCCGAAGCAGAAGTGCTTAATGTCTTAAATGTCAATTTAGCGCAGAGCGGTTAATGTGCTATAAAGGATTGTTGGTAGCAAGCCTGGACTTGCTCATTAGTATTTCAGAACAGAGCCCGGAGCTACACGCAGATGAGCAAGAACTGATTTCTCTCTCTCTCACACCCTTCACGTTCCCACTCGTTCTAAGAGTGTATGACCCCGTGTCGAAATGGACTGGCTCATTTATCCATGAGGGTGAGAAATATTACATCAGGGTGTATGGAGCTGATGTCTTACATGGACACACCCACGAGAACAGAAGGGAAATAGTATCAGCGGTTTTAAAGACATGTTTTGTATTTTTTTGTGGGGGGGGGTGAGGTGTTCTCTGTGAACGTAGGGGCTGAGTTGTGTGTGAGGTGTCTTCTGTAAGTGTAGGGGCTGGAGTATCGCACAACACACACACACACACACACACACACACAACATAAAAAACATTTATCATTCCACCTTGACTATTTAAAAATATTATAGATTACTATATAACAGAACATATAAGAGATCACAGCGATTAAAATAAAATGTAATGATATAATTGTAAAATGGAATAGCAGTCAATATTAGTAACGAGTGAATTGATTCATTACGAGATAAACCTGTTTTTCCTGAAAAACACATGATAAAATAGGCGTATTTTCTTTTCCCAAAAGAAAATACGCCAGAGGGGTGTGAACAGACCGATCGCAAAATGCCATTTGACCAATAGGTGTGGTCCATAAAACAGAGAGCTCTTCCGCATTTGCGTTTCACGAAGCACAGGTTGGGGCGCTCGAGAGTCGGAAAGGGGCCAAATTGCTATGTTCAGCTTCGCGTCTTCGCCATTCGACACTTCTCACCTGAAGCTTGTGGAGCTGAAGTTTATACAGTTTAAGTTTGTTTTTGTTGTAACGTATTTTGAATCAAACGTTCAGTTTTGAACTAAACCATGAGTCTTTATGGCTCTCAGCGGGCGCTGAACACTTACGGTCGGCGCGCCGGCTCGCGAAGTGACCTCACGTCGGGGAACTATCAGTATGTTCGGACAGAAGCGGTGCACGGCGGTAATGGATACGGCCCGGAGTACGCCGAGGACTTCACATTTACCAGAGGCTCCGTAGCAGGAGGACAGGCGTAAGTTCTGTCAAAGTTCATGTATCGGTGATTCTTAAAAAACGGACATCTAGGGGTTTCAAGAACATTGAGAGTTATGTAACAGACAGGTACAGGTGATATGTATATTATTGGTTTTTCACCAAGGGTAAAATCTTGTTGTGTAGTCTTGATTCCAACCGTCTGTAGTTACACGAAGTTATCTGGATCCGCTACATGGTACTGTCCCCTGGTTAGTACTGTTCCCTATGTGTCTCAAACCCCTCTGTCAAAACAAAAGATTAAAGGGTTACTGGTAAAGTTTAATCATGCACAAATGGCATTTATATTCGAACGTTGAATGGAATGCGTGTGATTTAAACGCTCCAGACCGATCCAAATCCAAAACATCAAAACAATATATAAACGTTTAACCACTGCATTTGTTGTATGGAAAAGTGACAGGCTATACCTTTAGAAAATGGCTATAACCTATAGTGTATATATATAAATGGCTATAACCTGTAACTTATAGTTTGATAATCACATGAAGAATGTTGACTGGCGGTTCTAACCGATACATTCACAGCAATTAATGACAAGGCTATATAAGAACGACTGACACGATAATGTTGTGTCCTCTCCGACACATTCCTGAATGCAAATGATTTGCAAGGCATTTGTGTAACAGAATGACCTTAATAAGAACTATGCATTTGTTAACCTCACATATAAGTTGTATAAGACTTAGTTTCTAATTACATCATACTACCTTGGAAGATTGTTTTTGCACATAGTTCTCCAGGTTGCAATGCGGTGTTGTAGTTACATTCACGTCCTACGTTATTGTTCTTTCATTATTTGCTACATTATTCTCTTTTTACCAGCTGGACACAATGGAGCATGAAACACTCCTAGCTGTGACATTACTCCAGGTGGAGAATATGGAAGCAGATATTTGAAAAGTGCAGAGAATAAAAATATCATCACTTCAAGCTTTCCCAGGAAAACCAGTCCCTGGTGGCACAGTGTTTTCTGTAAATCACACTTCAGCCTGTTTGGGAGGAGGGAACTTCATACAATGAATAACTGCGTAAAAGCTCCGCCCCCAGATGATATCACTGAGCTGAAGGATGAGATACCCAATAAACTGGAAAATGCTATGATAATACGACTCCAGCTTCAGTAATTCCATAATGTAAATTACATGCCCATAGGCAAGCAATGAAAAACAGAATCTCTTAAAAATTAAACCAATACAAAACTTTTTTCCTGTAATTAAAACACAAAAATAAAATAAAAATACAGTGTAATTAAAATGCCTGTATTTTCTTTCTGATCGCCACGTTGATTGTGCCTGTCGGGTAACGATGGGGGACTGTGGATAAAAGCTGTCAAACGGTTATAACTGCGTTCACATGTGCAGTGCATGTCTGTGTGTTTTGAACATAATCCAATATTTAAATATCCCTGTGAGAACATTCATCCTCGTGGGAGGACATTGTACTTATCAAATGTGTGGAAATCACTTTTTGCACTAACTACTTCCAGTTCTGGTGTTGGTGGTTATAGATAGCAAGAACCAATATGTATCAACATAGTGCAGGTGTCTCAAAATTAGCTGATGGTGACCACTGCCCTCTTTCTCCTGTAGCCCCAACCCCAGTGTCATCCACCAGAGAGCGTCCATTCTCATGAACCAGTGCCAAGAGTTCCTGCGGAAAGCGGAGTTTGTCCTACAAACGGTGAGCACACCTTTACGCTCAACCATTTTCTCTCTCGATCTCTCGAAGTCTCCTCACCACTTCAGTTCTCACATAAACTAAGAGTGAAACTACCCTAGCTAAAATACAACAGACCATGAGCCCTCACTGAACCCTCACTGTGTCAACCGAATGTGACTTTAATAACCAGTGAGTCTGACAGTGAACACCACCCTGTTGTAAAATCCTAGAGTTGTGTAATTCATGCAGTGAAATGTGACTTATTAATCACACTATATGGGGCCTGACTGCTCTGTTCCTGTGTGGGGTGTGGTGGCATCTATCCATGGTTGTGTGTAGTTTGAAAGTGTATGGTGTGGAGGTAGTGTTTGTGTGGTTGAAAGCTGACTATATGACTTGTGCAGTAGCATGAGTGCTACATTTGCGTGTTCTGGCGTGTTAGTTGGGACTGCGGTGCTACTGTGTGCTCATGATATAGCGTGTGGTTACGTCTTTAACGTGTTATTGTGTACCAGTGTTAAAGTCTGTATTGTAATGGGTTGTGTGTTCTCTGTTATTTCACTAAGTTGTGGTATTGCAGTGTGTGTTATAGTAGACTGTGTATTGGTGTTGTATATTGTAGTAGGCTGGGTGACAGGGTTACAGTGCGCACTGTAGTGCTGTGGTTACAGTGCGCACTGTAGTGCTGGAGTTACAGTCAGTAATGTAGTGCTCTCACTGCTATGCTTGAAGCCGGGGTCTCAGGGCTCAGATGGAGCACGGGCTGCAGCAGAAGCAGAGCACTTGGTGATTTCTGCCAGTGAAACCATCGAGCAGCTGAAGGGCCTCGCCATGGAGCTCCGAAAGATGGGCCAACCAAACGACAGTATCCTGTTCAGGTGAGATCTCCGGCATACACACACACACACATACACACACACACACACACACACACGGTGCTCTAATGCAATGATAGGTGTAAACACCACAGCAACAATGTGTGATAAACCTGTATCAGCTATTGTACCAGCAATAGTTCTTGCTGACAAACTGGTAAAAAAAAGACAAATGGACTATAATTGTCTGTAATTGTCCACCAATAAAACAGACCTGATGAGTTCAGGGGAAAAGTGGATGATGGATGATGTGTTTCTCACTCTTACTTGCCTTTTCAATTTTCCTCAGAGCAAAACTTTACTTTCAGTGTTTTGAGGTTATTGTCCTACACTCTGGAAGGGCATGTAAACGCTGTTGGCTCTGGTCACCTGGAGCGAGTGCTTCTTCTCCTCTCTCCCCGTACAGCGTGGAGCAGTGTTCAGAACAGCTGAGAGCAGTGCACATGGCTCTGACCAGGAAGAACCGGGGCAGTGCGGCCTGGGACGAGGGTGGCCGGAGCTTCCGGGACGCCATCGCCTGGATCGCGCAGCAGAAGGTAGTAGTGAAGGAATCAATCACAGAGTGGCTGAGCCACAATGAAAACAAGGGTTGGAAGAGAACGGATGAAGGGGGGGGGGTGTGTCCCCGCACACAGTGGAAAAGGGGGGCCTGTCTCCATACACAGGGCCTGAAGTTCAACCCTGTATTCAGGATCCTGGTGGAAGGGCCAGCTGACCGTAAATCCTGAGCCTTTGTAGGGGCCCCACCACTACCACAGACATGCACGCGCACACACACACACACACACACACACACACACACACACACACACACACACACACACAGTGTCAGTGCTCTGTGAATGGCCTGCGGAGACGATGCTGGCAGCTTTTGCTTTTCACACACAGTGCCCTGTAGCAAACTATACACACACACACACACACACACCCCTGCTGTAGTCATACAGAAGGCTTTCCAGAACAGCAGCAACTGGAGTCAAAAACATTCATGTACATCACTCCAGGCAAAACTGTGTACCTCCCTTTACTCCCCCACCCTACACACACACACACACACAAACACACACACACACACACACAACGCAAAATGGCAGCATTGTGCAACTTGGTTGGAGAGTGTTTTTAAAACTTGCTGGTGTTCACAAAAGAAGACTGTTAATCTTTTTCATGTGAAGGACAGGCGGGGGGTGGAGGAGGGGCGGAGGAGGGGCAGACAGTGGTGAGGAAAAGAGAGAGGTGACGGAGAGGGGGAAAGCCAGCCTCTTTCATGTTCATCCTCATCTGCTTTCTCTTCACGAGAATGCCACAAATTCCTACACCACCAAGCTGTCAGGGAAATTTATTTTCTGTGGCCCAGAAAGAGCCCATCAAGTTTCATGCAGCCCCGTAATTGCAGGCTGTTTCACAAAACAGCCAGAGCCTCGACCAGCAAATCATTCACGCCTGTTATCTGGCTGCATGTCATTTACCCTCATCACCCACTTCATTAGAAACATTTAAAAAACAAAACAAAACTTTGGAATGCAGTTAGAGACTATAACCCATCTGTTCCCACTGGTCAGTAACTGACCCCAGAACAGTTGTAAGATGGACAAGTGCTATTTGCTGTTGGCTGGATATTTTTGATTGGCCACGCTCATGCCTAATGTGCAGAAATTCCAGGAGTGCTGCTGTAGCCGATAAACTCAAGGGCACAAAATGTCGCTGGATGAACTGACACAGACCGGTGATGAACTGACACAGACCGGTGATGAACTGACGCAGACCGGAGATGAACTGACGCAGACCGGTGATGAACTGACGCAGACCGGTGATGAACTGACGCAGACCGGAGATGAACTGACGCAGACCGGAGATGAACTGACGCAGACCGGAGATGAACTGACACAGACCGGAGATGAACTGACACAGACCGGAGATGAACTGACACAGACCGGAGATGAACTGACACAGACCGGAGACGAACTGACACAGACCAGTGAGCAACAAATGGACAATAGTCATCTTACATCCATAAAACACCGCTGTGCACTCAAGAAAATTGCAACGTGCTATAGCTCTATATGTTCCTGATGAAGGGGGATTCTGTGTTTGGGGGCGGGAGCAGCTCAGTTAGTTGCAGGAGTAACAGATATGATGGTGCAGCTGAAGAATGAAATGTTTGCAAAGTGCCTGATGTGTTAAATAAGCAGGGAAAGTACTTCCTGTTGATGCCGTGCTTCAACATCATTATACATGCTAAACAGCTTTACTGAACCAGAACATTGCAAAGTCAGTTTTGTTTGCTTATGCATTCTTACTGAAACACAGTCTTATTCCCCGCCCTCTCTCTCCCTTTGTCTGTGTGTGTGTGTGTGTGTGTGTGTGTGTGTGTGTGTGTGTCTAGGGTCTGATAGAGACATCACCATGGGGAGATGACGTGGCCACCATAGAGCAGCAAATAATGAATCACAACAAATTCCACAGCTCCATCCAGAGGAGCATGGAGGTAGAAAAGGCTCGGGAAGAGCTGGTGAGTTTAGATTTGCACTGTACACCTTACTGATGCCACAACACAAAAACACACACACACACACACACGAGCTGTGCAAACATTCAGGATTTCACAGGCCAATACCAAAACAGGTAAGCAGAAACACAGACCCCGCAGCTCCAGTCCTGGACCTCGTACCAGTTAATCAGGCCCCCACCAGCGTGAGCCCATGCCCCGCCCACGCTCGCATAACCACGATCCGTTTACTGGGTTTCAGAGAGACAGACGAGACAAGGCCAATCTACATCTGCTCGATCAGGAATGGGACGGCTTGCAGGTGAGCGACCGGCGCCTGAACGGCTAACACGCCATCTTTAGCAGGGGAGGGGGGCTTGTGGAGGTGGGAGGGGCCCACCACAGAGGAGGGAGGGTCTCACAGCGGAAGAGGGTGGGGAAGAGGGTCTTCTCTGAGCAGTGTGTCATGCTGTGCTTTTCCTGCCGTTCCGGCAGAAGATGTCGTTTTCCCGCAGCTCCCAGCTGCACGAGCTACAGGACATCATCGAGGAGATCTCCCGCGAAATCATGTGGGTCAACGACAGGGAGGAGGAGGAGCTGGTGTTCGACTGGGGCAACAGAAACATCGATGTCTACATTCCCAAGAAGCAGGAGGACTACTCAGTAAGAGAACAGTCCTGTACACACACAAGTAGTAGGCCACTCACAGAAGTTCTGTGCGTCTCTCTCTTGAACGCACATATAGAAAAGTCTTACTGAAGTGCTCATTTCTTCCTCAGAGGTTGATGAGTGAGTTGGAGGTGAAAGAGAAAGAACTGAACAAACTCAAAGTGAAGGTGGATGGCTTGCTGGTGAGCAGTCACCCTGCTTCTGACAAGATTGAGGTGAGTCCCTGTCGTGTGTCTGCACTGAGACTCTCTCTGCTTTGAGACTCTCTCTACAATGAGACTCTCTTTCTACACTGAGACTCGCTCATCCCTGCTGACCACTCAGCTCTTGCTTTCTCTCAGGCTTACATGGAGACTCTTCAGACCCAGTGGAGCTGGCTCCTTCAAATTACCAAATGCATCCATGTGCATTTGAAAGAGAATGCAGCATATAGCCAGGTAAACACCCCACACACACCCACACCCACACACAGTTGGAGCTGCCAATAAGCCAGACGTCAGAACTTCAAAAAATCATAGTTGAGCAGGTAAAAAAATAGTGTATATCTTTCCATCTTAAAGATTGTAAATGTCTTATGTGTTTATAGTAAACATTATTGGTTATAGTTAGCCTCTTTCTATCTCTGTTTAGTTCTTTGTGGAAGCAAATGAGACGTATGGCAAACTGCAGCAAAAACATGAGACCATGCGCAAGAACTTCACCTGCGACAAAACTACACCGATGCACGAGTTACAAGAGCTGCTTAAAGACCTGGAGGTAACGTCCCCTCACTCTCTCTTTCACTCACACACACACACACACACACACACAAACCACACTCATGATTGAATATTATGTTTGGACCAATGCATAACAGCTCACTTCCAGATGATTACATCTAAACCGAATTGTAAAGCATACACAAACATTTTAGAGCCTAGGGTCTTCAATGGTGCCAGGGCATTCATTATTCTTGTGTGTGTGTGTGTGTGTGTGTGTGTCAGAGAGAGCGTGACCGTTTGATGGAGCTGAAGCCGCAGCTGCAGCAATTGGTGCATAAATCGAAGAGCGTTGTGAGGCTGAGACCGAGGAACCCAGAGGAGAAGAGCAACAGCCCGGTTATAGTCCAGGCACTGTGTGACTACAGACAAGATCAGGTTACAGCACACACACACTCACACACAGACCACACACACACACACACACGCACGTATGCACACACGCACACACACACACACACACACGCATATGCACACGCACGCATATGCACACGCACACGCACACACCACACGCATATGCACACACACACACGCACACACACGCACGCACGCACACACACACACACACACATGCGTATGCACACACACGCGCACACACACAAACGCGCGCGTGCACACTACGCTCTTTCATGCATTAAAACGGAAGGCTGGCTCTCGTTTGGTATTACACTTCAAGGACATTATTCATTTCAGAAGTCTCTATGCTCTATTAATAAAGTAGCTTCTCCTGCAGGTATGAATTATTGTCAAACCAGCATAGACTTTGATCTGATCTGATTTGATATGATGCATGATATATGATACATGATACATGCTATGATATGATATAAAGTTACACCTTTATATTGGCTTCTCTGTTATGAGTCGTTTATCCTTCTCTTTTACTTCTCTAAACATTGCTCGCTCGCTCCCCCCCCCCTCCCCTTATTTGAGCAGAAGGTGATCTACAGAGGTGATGAGGGAATTCTGAAGGATAACTCAGAGCGCAGCAAGTGGCATGTGACTGGACCGGGAGGTCTAGACATGCAGGTGCCATCCGTGTGCCTGCTGCTGCCCCCACCCAACCCGCTCTGCATCAATCTGGCCGCCAAGTAGGGAAGCCCCTCCCTCAACACCTCCCTCCTCCCCGCACCTGCCCTACTGAGTCCCGAGATGACGTGTGCGTTTCGTTGCAGGAACGAGAAGTACTACGATGCGGTGATGTTGCTGTGGAATCAGCTGTACATCAACATAAAGAGCCTCATCTCCTGGCAGTACTGTGTGCAAGACATCAACCGCATCAACTCCCTCACCATCTCCATGGTAACAAATGCGCTCCTGTATCACCATGGGAACTCACTAGATCTGGCCCTGTGCATTGGCATGAAAATTAACTGCGTTCCGGGTTTGTAGACCAAGTAATATCAGCCTTGTAGCTGTTCTTGAGCTAGTCACATTTAAACTTTAACTCTGCATCAAGGAGTTGCACAGTCCATTCAAGAATGTGATGTAATTTGAAAAACAAACAAACACAATGTTCGGTACTATGGGTGCTAATAACCTACTTTGTGAACAAAGAACCTTGCTTGACACAGATTCCCATCAAAACTGTTCCAGAGGATTGTATGTTTGTATATGCACTAAACATTACTTTGGGTTTATAAAATTATTACTGCTCTTCGCGTTTGGGTTATCAGTATTTGTAACCCCACCCTTTAAGGCCTTATAATGTGTGTGTGTGTGTGTGTGTACATAGCTGGCTCAGATGCGTCCAGAGGAGTACCGAAGCATCATTAAGAGTCTGGAGACTCACTACCAGGAGTTCCAGAGGAACTGCACAGGCTCAGAGTTGTTTGGAGAGGAGGACAAGAAAACCATCGAGACCCAATACAGTGTAGCCCAGGAACACTACGACCAGCTAATCATACAGCTGCCAGCCTACAGTGAGTACATGCACTTTGCCCCTAGCAGACAAACCTGTAGCCCTCCGTTGTGTCCCAAGCCTTAACAGCGCACACACAAACATACGATCCACACACATGAGCACGCAAACACACCATTAGACCGAGGAACCTGAGGATTCCGACTCGTCTGTGTCGCAGCGGGACACCAGGTGAGGGAAGTGGTGGTGGTGGACAGAGTGGACAGTGTACCAAAGACAGAAGCACGGCCAAGGGTTTCGCCCAGCACGAACCTGCTCAGCGAGCTCCACGCTCTGCAGCTGAAGCTGGAGGGGGTTCAGTCAGCCCTCTCCACTCACGTGCACATCTCACTGGGACCAGAGGCGCCCACACAGTGCAACAGCCACGTCACTCGCGTACAGGTGCGTTCAGTCATCACACACTCATACATACATATATATGTCAGGCCTTTTAGTGCCCGACCGATATATTGTTTGATTGATAAAATTAGCTGATATTAAGGTCCAGTTTTATCAGCTTTGGTAAAGCCCATGTGTCTTTAATCACAATAAGACCGTTAAAGCCTATGCGTTCTAATAGCTTTGTGAACACAGAGCTTTGCCTGACTGTCAAATGAAGATCATTTAAGCTTGTAACTACTTTATAAGCTAAAAACATGGCTTGTTTCTTTTTGATTATGACTTTGTGAGTTTCTGCTGTTTGAAATATTTCAAAGTTAAGAACCAACATTCATAATTGACAAATGACAGTTGACTCTACTGTTGAAGTCAGATTTTTGTCAGTGTAATATTGGGGAAAATTGTTGCAAGTTATTTAAACTGGTATCAAATAATTAAAATAGATCAATTAAAATAAAAAAAAATTCCATATTCCTACACAGATAAATGGAACTCCTGCCTAAACAACCAAATTTCAGAATAAACAAACTAATGTGGCAAAATGAAAGCTACTTATACCTAATACTGTACTACTGTGATCCATTCTTCTGCATGTAGATGGTTCAGAAGGATGTGGAGTCCTTGGGAGTGGAGTTTCTGAGGCTGAAAGACCAAGTGCTGAAGGAACTGGAGGACATGGACGACGCAGATAAAGCTCAGTTTCTGCGCCGCCAACTCAGCCTCGACAGCCAGAAGCTGGACAGGCTGAGGTCTCACACCGCCACGTGCCAACTAAGGTACAAAAAACAGCCAGGGTTTGGAAACGAAAACAAAAAACATCTGTATTTGGAAAGCAGAATGAAAAATCACACTGTCTCTGTGTGCCAGGTTGAAGGCCATGGCATCTTTGCTGCAGAGTTTATTGGAGGCAGAGGATGTGGTGAAGGTGTATGAAGCTCGACTCACTGAGAAAGATACAACATCACTGGACCCTGCCAAAGTCCAGGAGTACCAAAACACACTTAGGGTAACGAGCAGTGTTACTGGAATTCAGTTTCTGGATTGAAGCATTTTATGGAAATGGCGATCCAGTTAAATCTGTTGGCAGAGTTTTTTATAGAGTCGTTTATAGAGGTGTTTGGAAATGGCAGTGATATTTCATTAATGAGTAACCATGTTACTTGCTGTAACTAGACAATGAGATCGGAGCTTACACAAAGGCAGGGGATGGTGAGCTCTCTGGAGACGGACTTAAGCAAGGCGCGTCAGTACAACGAACACATCGATCAGAACTGTCAAAAATGTGACACGGACCTGTCGCAGTATGTCGAGCATGTGGGCCAGCTGTCCAACCGCTGGAAGCGTATTCATACACAGATAAACAGCAGGCACGACACTCTCCCCTGGACATCCATCTATTTGAACTTTATTTGACTGACAACTTTGTATTCTGAAGCAAACGGGGCAAATCCTTTCTTTTGCCCTACAGGCTGGGGGACCTGGACTCGTATCGGCAGCAGCTACTGCTGTATCTGCAGTCTAGTTCCTCTCTCAGCTCCTGGATCGATGAGACCAGAGGCCGTCTAGATGCTCAGCAGACCACGAAGAACGATGACGTCACAGTACTCAACAGACTCCTTAACCAACAGAAAGTACGCCTTCACCAATCCCAGAAACAATTAGGACAGACATACATACTCCTCAGAACTGAAATTTATTTGCAATGAACTGATTGATTAACTGACACCAATCACCAAAGTAATCTTCTAAAATGCAATTGTATTTTTTTTTCTCAGGCACTGAACTCTGAGATTGCAGCAAAGAGAGAGACAGTAGATGCTGTGCAGAGAGATGGCGATGTTTGTGTGAATGCCATCAAGGTAAAAAAAAATTACAATAAAGATATTCTGTAATGTTTAGTAATGGCAATGTAAATTACATGAAGCTGGTCAGTTTTAACTGGTTTCATTCATTGTCAGCCATTGTTTAAGTATTTTAAAACAAATACTTGATGAGAAAAACGCCTTTTGTAGGACTACGAGCTAGAGTTGGCGTCTTACAGTGCTGGTCTAGAGACTCTACTCAATATTCCCATTAAGAGAAGTATGCTACAATCACCGTCAACCACAGTGATACAGGAGGTACAAGGACACCCTGTACACACTCACAGTGAGCACAGAGCCACATTTCTACCTCAGACTTATCATTTCCTCTTTGCACCCTAGCTGTCCTCCTTGCACGCCCGCTACTTGGAGCTGCTCACACGCTCGCACGACTACTGCAAACACCTTGGAAGTTCTCTAAAGAGCTTGGAGGAACTGAAGGTACACAACACTCACCTGGTCTGATAATATAACATATGGAACGTACACATACCTTTATACATATGTATATATGTATACATATGTGCAATGTCTTTGTGTGTGTGTGTACATACATATATAGTATTTAATCTCTAAAATCATTCCCCCACATTTTACCCATGTTGAATCAACAGATGCGCAACACCAAAATAGATCTGCTTGAAGAGGAACTCCGGCTTCTTAGAGCAGACATTGAAGACCGTGATGTCAAAAACTCTGGACTGCAGGAGGTGCTCTCGCGGTACCAGCTTCAGCTGAGTGAATCACAGGAGCACCTGCTTTCCCTGGAGGAGGTGAAGAGGAGCCAGGCCCTGCAGTGCAACGCAGCGCAGGAGCGCCTGAGCTCCTCCCACAGCCATATGCAGGAACTCCTGACAGAGCTGCAACGCCTAAAGCTGCTTCTGGAGGAGGAGTGCAGAAACAGGAAGATTGTGGAGGACCGGTATAACAGTCAGCAGAAGGAACATGAGGATGCCATGCGAAAAACTCAGAAGGAGCTGGAGGGGGCCAACTGGAATAAGATTGAGCTGGAGAAGATTGTGTCAGATCGGACTCGGGAGGTTGAGTATCTGCGGAGGCAGATGGAGGAGGAGACGCAGAATGCAAAGGAGGTGCGCACAGAGCTAGCTAAGGTAAGGCAACAGCACAACACGGAAATCAGAGAGGTAAAACAGACCTTTGAGACCCAGATACTGGAGACCCAGACGAGCATGCAGAGGCTCACCCAGCAGCAGGAGGACGACTCCTTGTCTTTGCGGCTGGAGTGTAACAGGCTAGAGGGAGAACGCAAGGAATTGCAGGAGGAGTTGAGAAGGCTGCGGCTCAGCCTCAGTGAGGAAGAGGCTCAGAAAAGACGTGTGGAGGAGTTACTCCAAACTCAGAAATCAGCCACGACAGAGGAGACGAGGCACAGGAGTGAACTGGAGGCCAAGATTCAGCTGCTCCTCAGTCAAAAGGGCACAGAGGAGACCAGAAGGAGAGAAGTTCAGGAGAGCTCCACCAGGGCTCTGAAGGAGAAGAACAACGAGATCTCCCACCTCGCGCACTCGCTTGAGGACGAGCTGCGTAAGAAAAGATCTCTGGAGACAGAGATAAGCCGTCTGGAGAAGGAGCTAGCTGACCTTCAAGGTAAACATACGACGTGTTGTCAGGAATTAGTCCTGCTTCGCTCCTCTCAACAAGAGATAAGCATCCTTCGCGTGGAGCTAGAGGCCCAAGGCAATGAGAAATCCCGGGCAGAGCAGAATATCTCACAACATCAGGCAAGGATCCAAGAGCTCCAGAAGGAGGTGAAACAGCTGGAAGGGGAGCTGGAGGACCAAAGACGTGTGGCACAAGAGGAAGCTGCCAAGCGCAGGAGGACAGAAGCTCAGCTTGAGAATACCAGTCAGGCCATGCGTGAGTACACATCCACCATTAACACTTTACGCAAGAGTCAGGAGGAGACCAGCCTGGAGGCCAAAAAAACAGATGAAGAGTGCAGGCGGCTACAGGAGGCTCTTGACCATAACATGAAGGATCATGGTGCCTCCTTTCAGCGCCTGGTCACACTCGAAGCTGAGATGAAGACTTTGCGGCTGCAGCTGGTGCAGGAACAGGGTCGGGTTCGCGAGGGCAACCAGCGCTACGAAGCCCTACACCGGAGCATGGAGGAGAAAACCCGAGCACTGAACGAGCACACTGCCGAGGTCGATCGCCTGAAGAAGCTTACGGAGACTCTCACCAAAGAGCGCCTCCGCCTGGAGGAGGAGTTGCGGGGAGTGCGGCTGGAGCATGAGGAGCTGCTTCAAGGCAGGCACCATGAAGATGAAGAGATGAGTGCCCAAATCACTGCTCTTCAGCAACAGCTCCAAAACAGCCAGCATTCCAGGACTGAATATGACACGCTTGTCCAGCAGCTCTCACAGGAGAGAGAAAAACTGCGAGAGGAGATACAGAATGTGCAAAAACAAGCCTATGAGGTACTGATCCACCGTAGCATGACTGGGACTGTGGTAGACTGTAGTTCCACTTGGACGTTGTGTAGGGTCGGCTCTAGCTTGCTCCATGCTTTTCTGTCTAACTGCATGCTGGACCTGACCTTTTATACTCTCACATGCTTTGCATGGTCTGTTTCTGCCCTTGAATCACTTGGGGCATAATACCCCTGTTGTTACTTGTATGCTTTATGCTTTTTTGTTTTAGCTTGCTAAAGCCACTTTTCCTGTTATTAAAGTGTTGTCTGTTAATTTGTAACAAATTCTCCAAATGTGTATTTCCCTCTTTCCCTCTGTCAGGTTTGGGGAATTGCAGAGGTTTCTGATTGTATTTGAATCCTTTTAAACTACATGAGTCTTGGTCAGTGGAAAGAGCAATGACTGAATAGAAATATGATTCTTTTGATGGTGTTTAATCTTGAGTACTTCGAAACTTCTTTAAACTTCTTTAACTTCTAAATCTATCAGTATTAGTATTAATATTAAACAGGAAACATGATTGTTTCCTGTTTAATATTAATACTAATAAATTTAGGTTTTATAAGAACAATGTAATCTGTTTTTGTAGTTTGATATGTATTTGTTAGCTACAATTTTTCTGTCTCTTTTCAATGTCTCTCTCTCTCTCTCTCTCTCTCTCTCTCTGTCTTCTCTCTTGGCAGACCTCAAAATCAATCCAGGCTTCCCAGTCTAAGTGCACTGAATTACAACAAGAACGAGATACCCTCATCAGGAAGATGAAGATACTGGAACAGGATGTAACGCGCATGCAGAAGTTTGAGGAGGAGCTAAAATGCCTCAAACAATCACTGGAATCAGAACTGCGTGTGAAAACACATCTGCAAGAAGAAAATGATAAGCTTAGAAAGGATTTCAGCTACTGGAAAAAGCAATATGAGACCCAGGAGGAACATGTGCAGCAGCGCAGTACACAACACTTAATGCTGGAGGGAGAGCGCAACTCGTTCCGAAGAGAGATGGAACGGCTGCAGGCCCAGCTGAAAGACCAGGAAGATCGCCACAGGCTCCAGTTACAAGGATTCGAACGGGAGCGCACTGAGCTGCAGACCTGGAGAGATTCCTCACAAGAAGAGTTGGCAAGGCTAAGGCAGAAACCAGGTGCTGCGAATAGATACACCCAAACAGATCAGCCTATTACGACCATCGATCCCTCCAACATAATCTTTGATGGTGTCCGCAAAAAGGTCACAGCCCAACAGCTGCTTGACTGTGGGGTCATTGATAAAACAACACTGGACTGTTTGGTGAGAGGTCAGAAGAGTATTGAGGATGTAGCTGTTAATATCAAGCTGAATCTTAAGGGCACAGGAGCCATTGCAGGTTTGATGGCTGGGCCTGCAAGAAAGCTGACAATTACAGAGGCCAAGAGGGATAAATTAATCTCAATAGAGAGTGCTGTGAATCTCCTGGAGTCTCAAGCAGCCACGGGACACATATTGGATCCCAGAGCTAACGTGAGGATGACCGTGGATGAAGCTTGTCTCAGTGGACTTGTGGATAAAGGGGATAAGGAGAAACTACTGACTGCTGAGGCAGCCTCCACAGGGTTCAGGGATCCAAACACAAACAAACTCCTGTCCACCAGCCAAGCCATGAGGAAGGGGCTCATAGATAAAGAGACAGCACTGCGTCTGCTGCAGGCGCAAGAGGCTGCAGGAGGGATTCTTGACCCTGTCCTCAGCATATATCTCCCTAAAGATGTTGCCATGGACCGTAATCTGATTGACGAAGATCTTTATCAGACCCTGAATGCAAAACCAGAGTGTTATATTGACCCTGATACATGTCTGCATACTACCTATGTCACCCTGAAGAAACGATGCAAAGCTGACCCTAACACTGGCATGCTTCTGCTAACGGCCCCTCAACAGCCAATGACAGTGCAGGGTCTGCGGGGAAAGGTTTTTGTGTCAGATCTTGTAGAGGCCAACTTGTTGGAGCCTTCAGACATTGATCAGCTAAGAGAAGGCAAGTTGACTAGCCAAGATATTGAGCAAAGACTTAGAGCCTACCTCCGAGGATCCACCTGCATTGCTGGGGTATATGATGAGGCCAACAAACGTACCTTGCCAATCTACCAAGCCATGAAAGAAAATCTTTTGCGGCCTGGTACCACACTTGAACTTTTGGAGGCCCAGGCAGCTTCGGGCTTCATAATTGATCCTGTTAACAACCAGTATTACACAGTGGAAGAAGCCTGCAAGAAGAGTCTGGTTGGCGTGGAGTTCAAAGACAAGCTCCTCTCTGCTGAGAAAGCAGTTACTGGATATAAAGATCCTGGTACTGACAAGGTTATATCCCTCTTCCAGGCAATTGAGCGAGGTCTAATTGAGAAAGGTCATGGTATTCGCCTGCTAGAGGCCCAAATAGCCAGTGGTGGAATTATTGACCCCAAACAAAGTCACCGAATTGATGTGGATGTAGCCTATCATCGAGGTTACTTTGGTGAAGAGATGAATCAGATTCTGAAGGATGAGGGAGATGACACGAAGGGATTCTTTGATCCTAACACTCAAGACAATCTGACATATCTACAGCTGAAGAGTCGCTGTATTACAGATGAAAAAACTGGTCTTGTGCTATTGCCACTTCTTGATAAGAGCAAGACTGCTGCAATGCAAAAGAACAGTATGAGAAAGACGAGGGTTGTGATTGTGGATCCAGACACCAATAAGGAAATGACCGTACATGAAGCCTACGAGAAGCAGCTGATTGACTATGAGACCTATCTGGAGCTTTCCCAGCAGGAATGTGAGTGGGAGGAGATTAGTGTCACTGCATCAGATGGCACAAGTACATTGTTCATCAGTGACAGGAAGACAGGCCTTCAGTATGACTTACAAGAACTGCTTGATAATGGTTTAATAAGCCAAGACACCTTCAACAAGTACCGAGCAGGGGACATTACTATTACACAGTTCGTTGACATCATTAACAGTAAGACAAAGCCCACAAAGTCCCCTGCCCCTTCTTCTTCCTCCTCATCTTCATTTTCATCCCAAACAACAATCAAAAGTGAAACTGTGACATGTGTCGGAAGTGCCCCTTTGCAGCAAACTCCACCCTCACCAAACACCTTGAAGCGCATTACCAGCATGTCTATCACTCTGACTTCACCTGGAGCATCAGTTGATGAGCAGAGTCCAGTCGGGGCCATTTTTGATACAAACAAAATGGAGAAAATCAGTGTACATGAAGCAGTGAACCGTGGCCTTGTGGACTCGATCACAGCACAGCGGCTGCTTGAAGCACAAGCCTGCACTGGTGGCATTGTAGACCCAGAAAATGGACGCCGAATCTCCATTCAGGAAGCTACCCGCACTGGCATAATTGATAATGACATGGCTAACCGACTAAAATCTGCTCAGAAGGCGTACATTGGATTTGAGGATGTAAAGACCAAGAAGAAGATGTCAGTAGCTGAAGCAGTGAAGGAAAAATGGTTACCCTATGAGGCTGGTCAGCGTTTCCTTGAATTTCAGTTTTTGACCGGAGGCCTATTTGATCCAGAGAACGGGCGAAGATGCACAGTTGATGAGGCTTTAAGCTTGGGATGGCTAGATGCCAGATCAGTGCAGAAACTTCTGGAATCACGGCACCATTCCAAGATGCTAACCTGCCCCAAGACCAAGCTGAGGATCTCTTACAAGGAGGCTATGGATGCCTGCATGTTGGAAGATAAAACAGGGATACGCATGCTCCCTGCCGCCAGTGCTTCCTCACGTGGCATCAGCAGTCCCTACAACTCAAACCCCAGCTCTGGTCCAGGCTCTCGGAGCGGATCTCGTAGAGGTAGCGTGGACCACACCACCTCCACCACGTCCACCTCCAGATACAGTAGCTTTAGTAGCTACAGCAAAACCTCTTTCAGCACCAGTTCTCTGTCATAGGTCAAATTTGAAAGAATTACTGTCAACATAAAAATGGGAATAATAAACATGTAATTCATTAAACCTTGGCTCAAGAATCTTGAGTCAAGATACATTCTAAATTGTATTTCATTTAGCTTACAGTTTCAAATGTATTTACATGTTTTTACTGCAAATGTGACCTTTTTAATTTTCAGTCTTGCTTACATGAAAATATTAATTGGTGACAAACTCACTGTATTATTCACTGTAGCTCTATGTGCCTATTATGCATTTTAGATTAGATCATTATTCAGACATGATAGAGTGGGCTTAGGGGTGATTTAAGAAAATAACAATAAAATAACATGCCTTTATATTCTTGAACTAGAGTGGGTAATGATAACTACTGTGACATATGGAAGTTATTACATTGTAATGACATCTTAGACTTGATATTTTATACTGTTTTATGGTACATTAAATGGAGATTATTATTACTTCTCAAAAATAGGTCTAACTGTTTCCCTGTCTACTGTATTTTCTAACACAGATTATAACTGATTTGTTGCATTAATTCAATAATAAAAGCTAATTACTTCAAGTTTTGTGATTTGCTTTCTTAAAATGTTAATCAACAGTCAGAGGAAGTATGTTAAAAGACTAATTATATTTTACAGTGGATTGTTTCATATTCAGTTTTATATTCATAACTTTTACCCATGCTTATAGTTATATAACTCATAGATGTTTCTGGAAATAACTTACAGAAGTGCTTTTGTTGTCTCTATGGAAGTTATCCTAATTCTAGGTCAACTAGGATACCATCAACCCCCTTCAGAGACTGGGAGTAATTACAAGAAAATATACTTGAGGTTGTTTTTTGTAATTAGTATATAAAGTAAGCCTTCTAAGTATATGATTAGTGATTAGTCAAGTGTCTTTGAAGTGACTGTGGATTGTTCAGTTGTTTTTTTGTTTTATTTTGTTTTGTGTTTTTTGTTTTTTTTTGAAGAGGTGGATCTTCTGTCTGTGTATAAAGACAGCAAAGGACTCATTCCAGTCCATGCGCATTAGTGCAGAAAAGTCTGGAGACATGTATCCATTTTTGTTCTGTGGTGCTGGTTCTTCAGTAGTGCTAGATGAACAGCAGTTGAGGCACGAATAGTGTGATATATGGTACAAGATAGCAGGGGACAGGTTGGCTTTTGACTGCAGACAAGGATCAGGGTTTTAACTCTGAACCAGACATCCACAGGAAGCCGGTGAAGGGAAGAGAAGTGGACTGTGTGAATATTTGAGTCATGCAGTTGCATTCTGGGTCAGCTGCAAAAGCCTAGAGGGATCTACAGGGAGAGTTTTCTGCAGAGTAGTGATCCAAAGATGACAAGGCACTGGACAAGGAGCTGAGTGACCTCTTTGAAAAGAAATGGCTGTGTCCTGATGTACAAGAAATCTTATTAAGGTTTCACCAGTAACAAGCAAAATTATGCATAGCGTGCGTGCGTGCGCGCGCAAATTCAATTTATATAGCGTCATTTTCATATCCAGTGGCGCTTACGGAATCGTGTGGGGTGAGGGACTACAGCGAGCAGGAGAATAACAGTACAGAAAAAAGATGTGACCTTTTTAAGCTTAATTCTGACTGGAACGTTGAAGGAGTAAAATGAGGGGCATTTACGAGGAGTTTGTGGTAACGTGTTCCGTTATTTGGGGCCATGTAATCGCAAACGTTAATTGCTATTTGGCTACGACAGCGGTAACTTTAGGTGTTTTTGCTGATGCAACATCAACATGCTCCTCGCTGCTAGGAGTGGCGCTAACGTTAGCTTGCTGCTCCCGGCCTGGATTTAGTACTGGTTCTGTTTGAAGCTCTGTTGTGCCATTGGCTCATTGACTCAGGTGCTCTCTTGGTGACCTTTTGGAACATCGGTATTTAGGATTAATTAGGTTAACTTTAACATTACTTGTCTTGTCTTGCATTAATGTTATTTGTCTTGTTCTAGACTTGTAGAAAGAATGGAAACAGGTGTCACGTAGTGCCCCCTGGGTAATGCAGTGTTTAGAGGGTCATTATGAATCGCCCAGAACCTGATATGCACAGGGAATAAGACAACGGGTGACTTGTGAGAAGTGCCTGTACACAAGAAAAAGGCACGGTATACCATAAAGTAAAAAGTCCCTGTACTGCGAATTAGTGAGAACCGGTCCACTTTGAACTCTGTTTAAAACTACTTTAAGTCATCACTAACAGACTTAGTAACGCATATATCTTAATACTCCTCACACGCATATTTTAAAACAAATTAATTTACGTATTCGTGCACACGATTGTTGATATAAAACATCCATTTGCAGGAAAAGCAAATAATGTTTCGTTCATGATTTATGACTTCAGCAGATTGTTTTTTTTAAATAATAACATGATAATTGTTTCTGGTCACAAGTCTCAAACACGCTGCAGGAAAAAAAGATTAAAAACAATAAAAAGGAACCCGATATCAGTAACCTAGGTAAGTTACTGTGACACGTCAACATTTCTCCAGTCACAATTGTGTGCTTAGGCCCTGGGCATGGGCCATCATGCTATTAAATTCCCAGTTAAATGGTTTCTTAAAACGACGTCTGATGTTTCATCGGTCCATTCTTTAAACAGTTGTAAACAATGTTTTTTGTTGTTGATATGTCAAACTGAACTCCTAACATGCAACAGGCTCCAGTACTAACGTCTGACATGTGAAGGCCAGCATAGTTTCCTTCATGATAAACATAGCTTACATTGAAAATAAGAAAATAAGTTTTAAAAGCAATGCATATATAGGTGCACATGGCACTTATTAAACTAATTCTTCGACAGGAGCAGTTGACACTCAGAACGAATGAGGCACCTCAAAAAGATACTGTCAAACATCTAAAATTATTTACCTACCTGGAAAGCAGTGTTACGGAGGCGGAGCTATTTCCACAGTCAAGCAAGAGGAACTGCAAGAATTGCTGCCCTCTGTTGAGTAATGTTAGTATAACAACACAACCAAGAAAAGAAAACAGCAGCTTAACCGAAATAGGGTGAACATTTAATTAAATATTTTATTTCACGAATTGACTTATATTTCAAATGGAAATATTACACTTGTAGAAATGTTTTATATATATTTGTAACCTGATATGAAAGAACGGCCAGTTGTAGAGGCAGAACCACGAAAGTGGCCCTGAAGTCGAAGAAATTCCGTGGATATAACTGCGGCCCACAATCTAAAGAAGTGTACGAGGAGTAAGTTCCTTGCTTGTTAGCTTACTAGCTAACTAACCGTTATTTATTGGTAAAGCTCGTGTATTTCATACGTTTACCGACCACAAAGAGGTTAAAATTGTGTTACACTAATACATAACTTGATTTGGGCACGATTATTTCTCGCGGCTAAAATCTCACTGCTATCCATATGAAACTTCTAGCTAGCTAATGTCCAGTTAAAGATTTTGACGTTTGCAGCAGTGCGGAAAACTCTTTCCTACAATGTGGCTTTTGTATGTTTTGCACCCGCGTTAATGATAATGCCACTAGCCAAAATAGGTTGGCGAGGCTAGTAAGTTAGCTAGGTTAGCTAGCTATGGTGTCCGTTCGTCTTCTATGAGACTTTTATTTGACTATCCAGGTCCTGAAATATCTCCACTGTGAACAGTGAAGCTTTCTTATCGCAAAACGTTCAAATGTCAGTTTCCAAAAGAAAAGAATACAAAGAGCACACAGATCTTTATTCGTAGTGACCTGTAGTAGTTATCGTTTATGTGTTCAATGCGGATTATTCCGCTTCGCGAAGGAAATGATTAGTCTGAAACAAGCATTACATTCTTGAAATAAAAATCAAATATAAGAAGGGTTATGGCTATTGTTCTTCCTATTTAACAGACTGTCAACATGGCAGAAGATCCACAAAGGAACTTTAGATCAGCATATTATGAAAAGGTAGGCTTCAGAGGTGTGGAAGAGAAGAAGTCACTTGAGATTCTCTTAAAGGACAATCCCCTTGGTAAGAAACGTTATTTTTCTTAGATTTACTAAGAAAAATTTACTAGATTTTCTTAGATTTACTTGAATCTGTTCTTCACTTCCAGTATCCTGGAAAATGCCTGAACAATCAATAGATTAGAAATCCATTTATTATACGTATTATAAGCATTACTGATTCCCTATCTGGGCAAGCCACGTGAAAGAAGTGTTTTCAGTAATTGGTTTATAGTCTAAAATTAGTTAAGGGCTGTTTTCTGTTGCTGAAAAGGACATTTAGTGTTTGCTGTAGTTACATTATTGGCTACATTGCACGTTTTTTTCTTCCACTGCTGGTTTTATGAACTGTGATGGCATTACTGTGAAATATTTTCCATCAGTGAATAAAATACCACCACACCAGCAATACATCTGGATTCTTTGGGTCTTGCTTTCTTAATGCTGAATGTAATTAGGCACGAACTTTGTTTATCCTTTTGCGTCTCAGATGTGGAGAAATTGAGCACGTTCAGTCAGAGATTTCCACTCCCCTCCATGTACAGGATCCATGTATGGAAAGTCCTACTTGGTGAGAACACACATGCACCTACAGACACTGTTAAACCTTGCTAGTGTTGTACCACCCACCACCCCAATGACTACTGTGTTCATCGTGATTGTCTATTAGCTATAGATTAACTAACATCAAATGTAATGACTTTCTCCTATTTACTTTCTGCAGGTATTCTGCCTCCACACAGTGACTCGCACCCACTGGTGGCTCGTTACCGGAAAGAGCAGTATACGGATGTGAGGGAGGCCCTTCTGGCCATGCGGTTTGTGCATGTGGCCACACCCACCACGGACCTCCACCTGCGCATGTACCAGCTGGAAAACCAGCAGCTGTCCCGCCGCTCAGAGCTCAAGCAGCCAGTAAGCGTCTGGATATCTGCGCAGCATGCGTTTGGATGGTTGCCGCTTATAACCGCCTCGTTCTGAGCCTTTCATATGCATGTTCTTGTTTTCTGAGGGTGAAGAGGATGAATATTTTTTGGCTATCGCCAGGGCGATGGAGGAGATTGTGGAAGACCCGGTGGATTGCTATTGGCTGATTAGGTGCTTCGTCAACCAGTTCAACCACAAGTTTGGTGACTCTGTACCTCACCTGGTGCGCACATACACTTTCATGAATGCACCACTTTTGAATAGTCACCTTCATTTTTCCCTGTAGTCTACTTTCAGTTTTCCCAGTAGTCTCCCTTCTTGCCAGATTGTACTAGATCTGGGTAGTCCAAGCTCACAAAGCAAAAAAAACCCCCCCAAAAAAACCCAGTATAGGGTACCAACTTCCTGGCACTGCTAATTATCCCAAGCCATCAGGTAGAATTACTTAATGATTTCTGGATAAAAGAAAAACTTGGAAAGGTTTTTACTTTGAACCTGAGCTTGTTCATCTTCGAATTATATCGTTGCCAAATCTTTCTGTCAGCTGTTTAGAGCTTTAAAGAATGTGTTACCCCTTGGGCTGCCCTGATCCAGCACACATCTCCCTGTCTGTTGCAGCCCAAGAGTCTGGAGCACTTCCTCTCCCAGGAGGATGCCCGTCTGCTGGCACACCTGAAGGCTTCGGGCAGTCTGGCTGCCCTGCCGTACTCTCTCTGGTTCAGCCGCTGCTTCGCTGGCTGCCTGCCGGAGTCCAGTCTCCAGAGGTCAGGGACAGGGTTAGGGTCCTGAAGATTGGTCTGAGCTTTGCGTCTTCTGCTCCTCAACTACAGAACCTGATAGTAGCTCTAAACCAGCACGCCTGGCCCAGCTAATAAAAGTCTGTGGCTGTCTCTGGTTGATAAAGTGCTTGGGGGTTAGGATTACAGCACGTGTGTGTGGGAGGTAGCTTTCCTGGAAATGGGCTAGTTCATGCATTATCAGTGATATACTGTGCACATGTCCTGTATATTGTTTGTGCTATGCTTTGTATGTCTGTTCATTGTATTTCCTTTATTTACTGACTATTGTAAGTCTTTTGGTTCTTGAAAAGCTCTATATAAATACAATTTTTTATTATTAGACTGGATTGACAGTTTTCGTCTGTGATTGGTCAACAGAGTGTGGGACAAGGTGATCAGTGGCTCCTGTAAAATCCTAGTGTTTGTGGCTGTGGAGATCCTGCTGACTTACAAGATCATGCTAATGGGGATGAATCGCCCAGAACCGGTAGAGAACTTCCTGAGCCACGTAAGACATTAGCCCATGCTGCTACGTAGGGTATCACACACACTCAAAGCCCCATATAGATGTGTCTGGTTCTCCTGTAGGTCACCCGAACAAAATGCTGGCAAATCTAAGGTGGACTGTTCTCCAGGGAGTACACATAATGATAAAAGTATTAGTCACTCAGGATGTGGGGCTGTGCCAAGTGCTAAAAAAAAGTGTCATGTGCAGTGTTCCAAATAAATGTTTTTCAGTGTTGAACATCCTCTCACTAACCTATAACCAAACTAAAGCCTATAGCTGTACTTCATGTATGTCACAATATATCTTCATATGTGTTAAATGTGAAAGGATTTGATTACATTACTGAATTAAGAAACAGAAAAAAAAAATCTACCTAAATTGCCTTCCTTTGAGTCATAACTGAAGTGCATTCACGCTTATAATAAGCCTGGTTGTTAGCATTTATTTACTGTAACGATTACAATATTAAATGATTGTAATCTTTTTTGGTGATGTTCATCATCTCTTTCTGTTCTCGTACAGATGCCTCAAGAGAACACAGACGCCATAGTAACGAAAGCCATAGACCTGTGGCACAAACACTGCGGTGTCCCTGTGCACTCTGTATAACGCGAGTGGACGTGGACCCTAGGAGTGTGTGACGTACAGCACAGCCTCGTTACCTGTCCATCCCCTCTCCCAAAATGGACAGTGAACGTTGGATGCGATGACCGATTTCAGAAGAGAAATAAATAACTCCCTCCATGAAAGGACAGCATGAAACAGAACGTGAATTTTAAATAAATGTTCATTCTTAATCACAGATTTAGCCACAGGTTGTAGAGTACAGAGTAAAACTCACTCAACTGCTTCGCTTACTTTAAATGTGTCTTTTTTTTAATAAGTTTTCTTTACATCAGAAACTGCATACATCATCCAGAAAGCAACAGTAACTGTAGAACAACACATGCACCGCCTCCTTTCATGGATTCTCTCAGCCAATAGCAGCAGAGGAGAGGAGCATTACAGCAAGACTGTAAACAAAACACGCCACTCTAAACACCACTTACACCCCTCTTACCTGGATCCATCTGAACACCCTCACACTCACCACCACTGTGCCAGTTTAGTGTTCCATATCAAAGTCAATTCAAATATTTAAAGGATTTAAAAATGCATTGTTACAGACTGTATAACTTGACAAGTTTTGTGTTAAGAATGGAAATACAAAACAAAAAAAAACAATGTCATGGTTATTGTTAATGTTGTTTTTGTCGTCATAAACACTGAAGGCCTCTATTTCGGCCAGGATTTGGCAACACAGTACCCTGTAAACAGAGCAGAGACAGATGGCAGGTGTGTTCCAAATGCTACCTCACACCCTCTGTAGTGCACTTCATTAGAGCGCCCTACTTCATTAGAGCAGATGACATTCAGATGAAACGTGCACTACCAGAGACAAGCTCAGAAATGAGGGAAATTTTTTTAAATGATCCTCACGCGGAGCCCGACGTTTAAGACCCAAAATCGAAACGAAGACATGATGTTGAGACCAGACGTTCAGTACTCTGACAAATTATTGCTCAGTACTGTCACTTGGTTGGAGTAATGGTTGAATAAGGGGTTTCCTCCATCTTAGCAGTGGGATGAAAGCATTTGGTGTCCTCAAAATACGTGAAGAAAAAGACACGAGTCATCACAAATGTACAATAACGTGCCTCCAAAGAGACGGACAAAAATGGTCAATAAAAGCAAAATCATAATCCAAGATGTAAGTGCTGACAGTAGTGTCAAATTATATAAAAAATTCCCTTATGTTTCCATATATGGGGGAGGATCGTTCCTGGCATGGTGCCACGTGCACAAATGTATATTCACCTCATTTGTATTATGAACCATTTGGCACAGAATAAAATAGCTCATATTATAGTGTACCGCCAGAGCACTAAAGAATATCTAATTTCACCTTTCAGCCAGAGCAGACAAACACACACACAAACACACACACGCATACATACATACTTTGGGAGAGTCTGAACTGGTCAGTAAAGGCAGGGAGGGGTGACTCCAGGCAGGCTGTCTTGGGCTTCTAGTGCTCCTGGCTTTTAGGAGCAGGTCTGTTCGTTCCTCTGATCACTGATCAGAACGGCAGCGTAGTGTCTTCGTTTAGCTGCACTGTGGAATCCCTGCACAGACTGATCCCAGTACATTCCCAGACCAGAGACTCGGTGCAGCCCCAAGTGGAGCTGTCATTGGTAATGCCCTGTGCCACTGTTTAGCAGTCCACACTACGGTCGGTGAAACCTGTTCCAGAGGTGAAAGAGTTTGGTGAGCACATGCTTCTGGGAAGATTTGTGTTTGTTTGTGTGTGGGTCCTGCCACTCACCTGGTTAGATGTCGACTTGACTCATGCACTTCCATCTCTGTGCTTTTGAACTCGTTGAGCTCTTTCCTGATGGCAGCCTATGAGGGACAAAAAAAAAGCAAATGCTTAAACATAGATTTGGCTCCTCATTTTCCAAGCACGGCTTTTCATTCCAACCATGTCTGTGCCTTCTTTATGAATGGATTCAGAAGTGGGGTGACCTTGGAAGACCATTGGGAGCTTATTCATGGATAAAGAAACCTTCCACCACCAAGGGCATGATGAGGGGACCTGTATGAACGCCCTGATGAGGGGTTTGGTTGTTAACCGAGATGAGGACTGGATGTGCAACTAACAAATGGAGTGTGTAACAGGAGAGGTGTGCTTCCCGAAGGAGAGGCCAGTCACCCAGCAGAGTAACCGTGAGTTCTGACTCAAAGGTCTGACGATCAGAGCTCACATTTGCCACGTGGAAGACCTGATGTGGTCACTACCTTCTACTGTCTCTAAAACCACTACTGCTCTTAGTCTTATCAAGAGGACATCAGGAGAGCGTGGAGAAACCTTGTCTGCAGCCGTGAGGCGTGTCCAAGGTTTGTCGGCCCGCCGGTCGTAGTCCTGAGCTTCCGCCACTTCCACATAGTCACTGAACCGGATGAGGATCTTCGCCTCTCTCAGCTCCTCCACCGTTGGCCTCTGGCTCAGCTGACAAGAGATGAAGGAGACTTGTGAATGCGGCAACGCCCGTAACATCCGTCAGTGGGATAACCTCAGCATGTCACACAAAATTTAGTCCATGCCACGGAACTTGGGCAAGTATGTACGTTACCATAGAAACAGTCTAAAGCCACCGTCGGCTCTCTCTCGGCTCACCTTCCGGGAGAGTCGTTTCTTGAGCTCTCGCTTCTCTTCGAGCTCCTCCTGTTCGTTACGAGCTGCCAGAGAAAGAGAAGAGTGAGAGGAGAGATTCGTCTGCCTGGTCTTTTGTCTGTGTATGACGCAAATCAGGGTGTGTTTAGCTCATTAAACTGGGAGTTTTAGAGTAGGAAAAACACAAAAAAACAGTTGGCACAGTTGTGCCTTTACGAGACCCCGTGTTTATACTCACTTCACTGAGCTGTGGTTTATGTGGGCCTTGTTTAGTATTTGAGTATGTATTTGTATGCAGTTGTAAGAAGTGTGTGTGTGTATTAGCGTTTCACTCACGTTTCAGAATATTCCGCTGCTCTAGTTCCTCTGCAGTTGGTCTCTGGCTGAGTCTCCTGCAGGTAGAAAACCAGGTCACAACCAGAGCAGACACTGTGGCCCAACTGTCAGGTTGTAAGTGAACAGGAGTGTGTTTGCGCCAGGTGTGTCTGCATGATGTTGGACCGTGTCAGCTTTGTGCCAATCTGCTGCCGTGACTCCAGTCTCTCCTGGTCAGTCATCATGGGCAGGATGTTCTTATCCTCCAGCTCTCTTTTGGATGGCCGGTTGCTGAGTTTTATTGCCAGTGAGTCTTTCCTCAGGATCCTCATAGCCAGGGTGCCTACTCACACACACACGCACACACACACACACAGAGGGTGGAGATACGTTTTTATCTGGCCTTCAGGATACTAAATTCAGAAAATGAGGCTCGTTAAACCTCAACCTTGATCAATACATGCAGTGCCAATGGAAGGCGGGCACGCACTTGTAAACAAAGAGTCGTCGTCATCTTCTTCCTCTTCGTCATCCTCTTCATCGCACATGTGTGAGCTGAACATGTGTGCGCTGGGAGTAAGGAGGCTCGGCGGGTGTGTGGCGAGCGAGTGCATGGTGGGCGGGGCTTGGTGCAGCCCGTCCCGGTTCTCCTTCTCGTCCTCACTCTCGATCAGCACAGACGGCACAACCTGCAGCACCGAACTACACACCACAGAGCCGAGGGGTCAGACACACACACACACACACACACACACACACACACACACACACACAAACGAACACACTCTGATCTCGAACCTTCTCACCTCTCCAGTCTTTGCATGGTGAGAGCAAGAGTTTTGTTGAGCTCCTCGATGATTCGGCTGGGCGGGTGGAGGGAGAGGGGGAGCGTGGCATACTGCAGCGGGTGAGGGTGGGAGAGCGGGTGCGCAAGCGAGTGTGCGAACGGGTGCGCGAGCTGGTGCGCGAGCGGGTGCGGATGCCCGTGGGTGTTCAGCGGCTGCGGGCACTTCAGCTGCAGTGAGGGCACTGGCTCACAGATCATCACTTTTTTTGGAGGGAGAGGTGGAGAGAGTTTGCCTATTGTGTCTAGAGAGAGAAAAAAAGGAGAGAGAGACAGAGACTAATTTATTTGCTCTTATTTGCTAAGTGTTCAGCAAATAAGCTTATCTGTGTGTATCAGTGTGAAAGATAAACGGGTCTGAATGTGTGTGTGCACCTGTTAAATGGTTGGGTATTCTGCTGTAGGGTTTGGGAGGTAAGGCAGGTGGCTGCTTCAGCACTGCTGGTTTAGTGTGGGGCACGTCCACACCGTCACTTGGCAACGGTACAGGTTTCACTGGAGGCGTGGCTGGAGCTGGCTTTGGGGTGTGGCCTGTTACACACACCCCTGATTCCCCTGACAACTGAGATTCTGGAGCTGTAAAGAGAAAAAAAAATTAGTGATTTCCTTATTATATAAAATATATAATTGTAATAATCGTTTAGTAATAAAGAGATTCTGATAAAATAAATATTAATACAGTCATTCATCAAATGAACACTCATTTAAGGACAGTTGATGAACAGGTGATCGTCTTTTTGCCTTAAATACCTGTTCCAGTTCCACTGGTCTCCTGAGTCTCAGTACTAATGACTGCCAGTCTGTCCAGCTCAGATACACACACATGCCCAGTTTCTACTGCTATCTCCTCTGCAGAGATACACAGGAGTTGAGCAGAGAAAGACAGAGCTGATTAAACACAATCTCATATAAATACTATATGATAACTGGATGACGGTGCAAGAAGAGACAATCCTGGACTTTTTGGTGTTGATTTTGGGACAATTTGTGAGTGTGTGTGTGTGTGTGTGTGTGTGAATAGGTATTTGCCTTTCTCATTAACTTCCTTCAGAACTCCTCTCTTGATCAGCTCCTCTCTGCTCTGTCGTGTAGACATCTTTCTCTCCAGGACTAAAGAAATGACAACAACCATCTGTCACACATTAGCAGATGCCAACAGGGTGTAGGGACTCTCTAATGCTATTTGTGGCACATTTATGAATGTGTGTGTATGTGTGTACCTGCTGATGTCTGTTTAAACTTGTCACTCTTTTTTTTCCTCCATTTCCATGGTTTGAAGAGTCTCCCCAGGCTTGCTAGCTTACTCCGCCTCCGAATGGGAGGAGTGTGAGTGCCTGGCACCAGCGAATCAGAGCGCATTGCAGCCAATCGCTCCGCCCCCTCCACTGTAAAGAAGGAACCAGTCCATAAATGCAAGGTATGCCGAGCAAGTTATTACCAAAGTTAAAAAAAAAAAAGATAAAAATATCAAAGTAAAAAAAGTTTCCCAGTGTCTCACCACCTGGTGTAACCATCACATTCTTCCCCTTAAGATGAATAAATGTAAATTTAAATTTAGCATCAAATGTAACTAATGTAGAATACTAATTAAAATAAAAAGCACAATAAGTCCCTTTCACAACCCCTTGATATATTAATTTGTTTACTATAATTAATATTTTTATTAGCAGTAGTAGTTGTAATAATAGTTGAATAACAGACTGATGAATTAACTACCCTAAATCTCCACAAACATCTTAATAAAGACGCATTAAACGGGCCCTTGGAAAGAATATAACGGAATGCCTCTTAGAGATTCTTTAAATGATCAAACCAGACACGTGTGCATCACATTTGCATATTGATAAGCCTCACTTACAGGACTGCTCGTGCACTTTAGTGACTTCCTTGCTTGGACACACTTGATTTAAATGATTTAATATCAGGCATCGATAATTAAATAAATTAAAGAAAGTTGTTAGAGCGTGGGAAAAGCAGTCGAAAAAAGTGTTCAACGGCAAAGCCGCATAACGTTAATAGTAAATATTACGCGAGGCGGGGCGGGTTAACCAGCTTTCAAGTAAAATGTCATGAAAACTGGGTCTGAAGGAAGTACGGTTGTAAATGTGAATCTGGACCTATTATGCCCCACTTCACTTTAGCGTGAATCTTGTATTTGCGTCCCTTAACAGACGCATAAACAAACCGTAGTATTTGTAATCTCTATAGGGAGAAAATAGCTGGCTCCTTTTAAAGAGTCCCAGGGTCTCTCCTGCATTTGTCTCAACTAAAAAAATATCCGCTATGCTCCACAAATGTATCGCACCGAAGACGATGAGATTTCCTACTGGGGAATTACAAGTTAACTACTTTCATACGTTCAAACGGACAAACCCTAATTCGAGTCGAAACTACATTTGAAAATAAAGTTCACTGCAGCCCAAAGGAAACAGAAAACAGTTCGTTTATGACTTATGTTTGAAACGTTTTCCAGTACGCGTGCCTTCCCCCGGCTGCGCGCACCGCTGAGTCAACGTCACTTGGCTCATGAAAATTCAAATACTTTTATCTTATCTAGAACGAATGCTGGGTTACGGTGGACTGGTTACCGTTAAGTACCCGCGGCGGTGGCCTGTAGATACTCACCATCCCGCAGCTCGTTTCCGCGGCTGCAGTTGCTGCAGATGTGTTTGATATGTCCAGAGATCATGAAAGGCGTGTTATTGTTATGCGGAGCTGCTGGCTGCCGCACTTTGCCCAGACCGAATGCTCTCCGTTTACGCGGTTTCTCAACCGACAGGTTTGCAGAAGATGGCTCCTCTCTAGCGCGAGATGCCAACCAAGACCCGTGCGTAGCGATGTATGCGGGACCCGCCATGGATGCGGCTGTCAGAGCTCAGCGCGACAAATCTGTCTATTCGTCAAACGCAGAACTGAAGGGGAGACCGAGCACAGCAACTTGCGGTTGGGCCTTTAAGATCATTCCGTACAACGGGAATGCATTTAGCACTTAAACAGCTCCTGACGTCCTCCGACGTCAGCGACGAAAATGGCCCACCTGGGTATGATTGAGTAGATATATAGGCTACAAACATACACTCACATATGCTCCGACGTCAGCTACTTTCTTGCTATTATTGTTTTTTTTTATGTTGGCTTTTAATCCATGTCCACTATCGTTCGCTGTGCCATTTATGTACGCACTGTAACTGAACTCCGCATTATTTTATGAATCTGTTTGGAATACGCTGTTGGATCCGCTATAGTAGCATCACTTAAAAATCATCCATGTGACGTAATTTACTGTTCGTGCAGTTATAAGAGGTGGATCGGACAACGCGGAGCAGGAGCCTACTCGTTTGCTGCGTGGCACACTCAAGTCAGATCTCACAATTTCCGTATAATCCATTTTCCAGGTCTTGCGGAAAGCACAGGCTTACGTCGGTGTATTTTGAATAGACTAGAATGGTACAGTTTGGAATACAGGGTTCATCTATTAACAGAACCGCACACTATCATGATGTTAACTTCAGCTAGAGTTATTATTACAAATAAACATGTTCCAAAATACACTCAAACTGACGTCATGGTGTGAAAGATGTTAAAATACGTTTTAGTGTATTATTATATTTTTGTTTATAACACTTTCAGTAGCCTCTAAAGGGATTTACACCAATATTGTAAAGAACACTAAGGAGCGTCTCTTTCCAGTCCCATGAAACAACAAGTTGTCTTCTCTCCCTTACACTCAGTGTGACAGAGTGGTGTCGTTCAGGGCCTGTATACCACGTGTCTCTGTTACACGTGTCGTTCAGGGCCTGTATACCACGTGTCTCTGTTACACGTGTCGTTCATGGCCTGTATACCACGTGTCTCTGTTACACGTGTCGTTCAGGGCCTGTATACCACGTGTCTCTATTACACGTGTCGTTCATGGCCTGTATACCACGTGTCTCTGTTACACGTGTTGTTCAGGGCCTGTATACCACATGTCTCTGTTACACGTGTCGTTCAGGGCATTGACTTATTACGGTAGGACATATTAGAATTCAAACATTAATTTTCTAATAAAATATCCAGT
>JAOXYF010000005.1:4501121-4513643 GCA_028565775.1 Sternarchorhynchus goeldii
GTGTCGTTCAGGGCATTGACTTATTACGGTAGGACATATTAGAATTCAAACATTAATTTTCTAATAAAATATCCAGTTGGAGATGAGATTAATTCGTATCAAGTTTACCTGGTGCCTGCAGTAGAGTTTTAGACATGAATGTAGCCTCCAATATGCCAGAACTAGCAAGTATTTATTGTCTTGTCTATAGCTCAGTAATATATACATGGATCTGTGCAGACAGTGAGATGGTCTTCTCCATCTCCTGCATTACATTTTATATGCATAAGAAATATGAGATTTCTTGGCCCAGACTCCAACAATTAGGTTTACAATCATCAGGAAATTTAATGCACTCTGCAGTCTGCTGATTTCACCTTTAAAAGTCTGGAATTTTAAATGGTTAAATTCCAAACCACTTATATGTGTTACAGTCCAGGGAAGGTGTTCCACCTGCAGAGAAAGATGCTTTAGAAAATATCCTGATGGTCCTGAAAGTCCAGGCAGTACCCTAGCAAAGTATCAAAGCATGCCCTTGTAGTTCCTCTCATTTTTCTTTTCTTCTCTCTCTCTAGTATCACTGCAAGATGCTAGCAGTTATGTTTTTTCCACTAAACTTCGTGCAGATTTGAACAGAGTGGAACACAATAAAATATGTATTAATGCAGCACATACAAACACCTGAGTGACTTCAACGAGTGTGGGTCTGATTTATGAATGTGTATGAATGAGTATGAATGTGATTATGTTTTAAGAATGGGTCTGAATTCTGACTCCTATCACAATAAAGCTTGGTAATCAAAGGGGCACACCGTTTCTTGTCTTTACTGATGACCAGTCTAATAAACAGCATGCTAGACATTCATCATTTGATGAATCAGTGATTAGCTCCCCTGGAGTGACACCTCTGACACACACACACACACACACACACTACTTGGAATTAGCTGATCTCTCTCTCTCTCTCTCATCCTCTCACTACCTAACACACAAGCACACAGATGCTGGACTCAGTAGGAACAGAGGTTTCCTGCAGGCTATATCTGTGAGTATCAAAACTCCCGCCTGAGAGTGTCTCTCTGCCCTTAACAGCTCACTGTGCTTCAGTGTGCGCACACACACACACACACACACACACAAGCAGTCTAGCTCTCAGCTTAATGCCAGAAAATCTATATCTAGCCAGCACTTACCTGATGCATTCACAAAGAATAAACACCTGCAAAGGTGGATGGCCACGCAATTATTGAGCTTTATCTGTCTTTTTCAGACACACACACACACACACACACACACACACACACACACACACACACACACTGAGACGGCTATGCACTCTCTCTTTATTTACCTTTCATTAAAGAAAAAAATTGATAACATGAGCCGATGAACTTCTTTCTGTGACGGGTGCATCATTTAGATCACTGAAAACAATGACCTGTGTCAGAATAGCAGAGCATGCAGGGTGCACATGTGTGCTGACAAGGATGGCACAGAATAAGGAGCATGACATGTCTGCTCTTTTTAGTTCCTCTTTCAAGATGATATAATAACACATTCTTTGGCTGGTCCCACTGGCAGTCCTGCGTCTAACAACTGACAAGTGATGTCATCATGTTTGAATCACATTTGTCATGTTTGCTTAATTTGTGTTACTACTCAGTACTCGAACAAACACATACAGAAATCTAAATAGTGAGTAAGAGGGATAAATCTTGAGGACAAAGAAGACTGACCAATAAGCTGAGATTCATGAAGAGGATGACAACTAGGTGCCTGAGGGCAAGTTTGAAATGTGTGAACTGCAACCAAATGTTATTGTAACGTCCTCGCAATCAAAGCACGTGTCGACAGTTTCAGAACCTCGATTTATTGGACAGCTCCTAGCCACGCTTTCCCGGCGTATCCCATCACGAGACGACGACACCATCAAAAACACGCAAGGCAAGGGTGCCAAATCGCCATGGCAACTCTGATTACAAGCAAGCATGAGGTACCCTGGGGGTGTTCAATGATTTAATCGTTTGCCGCAAACACGCACGTGCCTGGGTTTGATACTAGTTTTTCGGACATGGGCGTTATGGATGCACTGTTTGTTTTGCCAGTGTTGGGCATGTGAACTACAGTCCGCAGTGGGAAAAGGTGTTTAAGCGATAAAGGTTATTGCAGCCAACATGCTCTGTGCTGAACATAACAATTTACATTCTCTTATATTCCACAATTTCATGCCTTTGAGCTAGCTGGAATTTTTAGGGAATTTCGCCGTGTCAATATAATGTCATATAATGTAATAGCTTCGGCTGTCTCCACCATTAACGTGCCCTGAGCTGGCTCTTTGCAGATTGTGGCACGACATGGCAATTTGTGAGAGCGAATGCCGCGTGCTGAATCTTCACCACCTTCGAAATGTTCACGATGAAACCCGTGAGTCACCGTTTGTGGGGCAAACAGAGAGCCCCCACTGACTGCATACAGTGCACTGAGTCAGCGATGTTACTCTGGAGACACTATTATCACAATGATTTTAATTTCAGCCACAACTCTTTAATGACAACGCTTACAGACTACAGGAACAAGAGCTCGCGCATACAGTGACATTATAATATTGGAGAAATCACCTTTCGGCTCTGAGAATGGCCTCTCTATCAATTACATATATACACGTGTCAGTGGCACATCTTACCTGTCTGTAGGGTGTACGAGAGTCTTGCTTCGGTGAGGTAAGGGGTGTCGCTCTTAGATCGCGCTCTTCTGATGGGCCGCCGGTCCACATCGTCCTCGGGAGCCGTCGCCATTGAGGCTCGGTCCAAGAAGTCCGCCGTGGCGCGCGGCTGTCACTGTGCCGCTGCTGCTTACGCGCGAGGAAACTGAAGACCGCGAGAGGTGGGGGCGTAAGAAACGAATATGGAAATAGAGAGACCGCGACCCCCTCCTCCCTCTCAGCCTATACGGCACGAGGGATAAAAGACTCCGGACGGAAACGAATCCCGCCCTTACCAGAAACGTGGATTAGGGAGACGGAAGAAATGTGCGTATTTTGAACGATGCCAACTATCAGAAATATATCCCTACTGCAGTTTCATGGTGTGTTGTATTTAGCAGCCGAGATGGCGTTTCTTACGTGGGCTGGCGGGAAAAAGCGACCGTGCAATGCATCACTGATGGAAATGACATTAGCGCTAATGATCTCTAAAAGACCGGCAGTTCATCCTTTCTTGTTCCAACAAACGGACGGCATCATGATATTCTCACTGTCCGTCACATTATCACCACCAGTGACAAACAGTCGCACTGCACAGCATACCCCTAGAAAAAGGGTAGCTATTGATTATCTGGTATAATATTTATGTTTTACCTCGGTCCTGCGTTCAGGCCATCGCTGACCTCATCAACTTCGTTTCATCCAAGTCGTTTAATCGTTTTCAAGTCTGTGGCGTCAACCGATTTGTTGTTACAGACAGAAATAACGTTTAATTAATTTTGCCCCGTCAACAGCCTTTTTTCGGAAATATTTTCTAGAATATTCCTACTGTAATATTTATATCAAGTGTAAATAGTGCATACAAACCTGTTGTTTCAATTTCAAATCAGCATAGTTATGCTGTATGATTGACAGCTGTAGTTTAGAGCCATATTCTTTCTCTGATAGGAAGAATAACAGCACAATCTATTGCTGAAGACCACAGGGTGGAATCTTTTCAGCCCCCTGCAGGAAGTCTGGAGCTTCAAGGTGGAAATGACTGCAGTGGACCTCATTGCCACCGATTTATTTGTTTATTTCAGTTTTTAAAAATATATATTTTTTTGTCAGCCACATGTCTTTTTGGCCTACATATGTGAGTTCCAAGATATTTTCATGGGCCTATAGTTTCACTGTCTGGTGGAGAATAGGGATCCCTTTTTGAGTCTTGGTTATGCTGCTCAAGTAGGCATTTGGATGTGAATTTCTTTATACCTGATTTATGACAATGTAAACTGAAAGAGCTTTAATAAATAAAACTGAACTGGATTGATAATATTGATTGTTTGAGAACACCGTCTCCATCATGTAAAGGGTAAAAATGACTGCCTTGCCAACCTCCTGTGGTTATTTGATTCTGAGGGTAAAAGAATGACTCAGTCATGTCTGGGAAATGCTTACCCTTTCTGAAAATGGAAGACTTGTGGAGTTTGGCTTTGTAACATGTGGTTGAATATGAACACTGGGTTGTACAGACACAGGGAATATATCGAAGGTAATATAAGGGAATATATCAAAGGTAAGCTGAAACCACGACAAACTCACATTGATGCACCGATAAGATCAAGAAAATGAGGAAACCACACATTTGCTTTTTGTTTAACTCTGTATTTTGAAAGTATGCACCTCTATCCTGAAAGAGAAGAATGTACATAAAATAATCTGGCATAACGACCACAGAAATGACACGGTTTTTTATGTGAATACTGTCAGCATTTCCTATAGTAGCTATGGGACAGGGTGGTGTAGACTGGTCCTATAGAAACATTTCAAAACGCTGAGGTTATGTCTGCTTATCTTGCACTGAGAGTGTCCTGGCCACTGCTGGAGAGAGAGAGAGAGAGAGAGAGAGAGAAAGAGAGAGAAAGAGAGAGAGAGGGAAACTGGGGGATAGAGTGGGAGACAGAATCATTTTCATTTTCAGGTTATGCTCAGGTATCTTTGGAGTAATCTATTTAATATCTGTGCAGAGTATTCTGCAACTGTCTACACCTCCGTGCAGTAACCTCCAAGAACAAAAACAGTTTTGTTTAAGAAATTAATAAAACAAAATTAATTGGTGCTGTCAACTATGCTAAAGGCTGTTTTTTTGATACATCCTCTTAAAAATTAAGAACGTTCAAAAACATTAAGAAACATTAAGATTCTTTGAGGTAGCAAGTTCACAAATCTCCACCAGGTTTATGAAACATCACAAAGGTATTAATATCAGAAAGACACTATTACTGATGAAGACACAATTCCTGATAACCCCAGTCGTAATACAGTCATTCATTGGTGGTTTAATCCAGAACCCTGAATTCATTCTCTCTGATGAAGCTTTTTTAGTTTAATATAGTTTTAGTTTTGCATAAAAGGCATGAATCATAGCACAATCATGATTTACAGTCTGTCTGGGTCTATAAAATGTAATGACTGGAAGCTGGTGTTATTCTGTGAGACAGGTATATTTATTGATGCTCCTTGCATTCACTGTGTGGTGGTCAAATCTGAGGTCACCACTCCTACCTCCACACACACACACACACACACACACACACACACACACACACACACACAATCCCTCTGAACTGTGGTTACAGTAATGAAAAGTAACTGTAGTTAAATGACCAAATGACTCAATAAGAAATGTGCCCAAACATTTACTCTACTCCAGAGCAAAGATCAAAACAAACAAATAGTGAACAAAATATTTAATGTAAATATACAATACAAAATTCTAATACACAATATGAATATACAATATTAATACAAAATACATAATACAAATATAGTATATGTGTCATGTTGCGCCGGACACCCAGACCCCCGGCAGACCAGTGGGCCCTGGTCTCATACAAGACCCCTCGCCTCCGCATCTGGATCGGTAACCACTTCAAAACCACTTTATGCTTCTGCCTGCCTTGTCCCAGTCTGTCACCCTAGGACTCCCTCGGCTCAGAAGTCACGAGCCCCGTCTCTCTTGGACTGAGAATCGGGTTTTGGAGTGAAACCCCTGGTCCTGTTGGCACCTGAAGATGGGGGCCGAACCTCTCCAATCCACGTCAGTCGAGAGCAGCCCGCCCTATGACTGTGCCTGCGTAGTACCGCGATCAGGCGGAAGTCTTCAGCCCGCAGCACTCCACCAAACTGCCCTCCCATCGACCATGGGACTGTGCTGTGGAGCCGAAACATGGCACAGTCCCACCATGAGGTCAGGCCTACCCTCTGTCTCATGAGGAAGAGGACCTCATGGTGCGCTACATCCAGGAGGCTCTTGCTCAGGGGTACATTCACCCCTCCACTTCTCCGGCATTTGTGCGCGTCCTTCAGGAGTCGCTTACATTGACCACATTCTGATCTACATTCTGTTGACCCGGGACCAACATGCACGGGACGTGCACACCGTGCCAAGTACGTTGAGGCGTAACCAGCTGTACTGTAAGCTTGAGAAATGCGATTTCCACCTCTCCTCAGTCAGCTTCATGGGTTACGTCATCTGGAAAGGCTCGGTGTGCACGCAACCGTGCAAGGTGGAGACGGTGACTGAGTGGCCCTCAGCCCGGGACCCGCAGGGAGCTTCCTTGGGTTCGCAAAATTCTATCGGCTGTTCATTAGGTCATTTAGCACCTTGGCGAAACCCCTGACAGACCCCCTGAAGAGACAGAGGAGGTCACTGCATTGGGGCCTGGAAGAGGACCATGCCTTCCAGGACCTCAAGAGCACTTCACCACCACTCCTGACCTGCAGCAGCCCGACCCCATCCTGCCTTTCGCTGTTGAGGTGGACGCGTCGGACGTTGTCGTTGAGGCGGTACTATTCCCTATTGCCTACTACTCAAAGAAACTCATTCATGCTCAGTGCAATTATGGAGTTGGTGACCGAGAGCTACTGGCCATCAAGCTTGTGCTCAAGGAGTGGCGCCACTGGCTCGAGTGTCCAGGCATCCCTTCCAGGTGGTCACGGACCATTGGAATCTAGAATACCTCAAGATCACGAAGAGGATGAACCTCCAACAAGCCAGGTGGTCTCTGTTCTTTTCTTGCTTCGCTTTCCAGGTGCCGTACTGCCCCGGCAACCAAAACACCAGGGTCAACACCCTTTCACAACAGCATGCCCCCAAAAAACAGCCAGGAACCAGTGCTGCCCCCTGCCTGCTTCGTGGGCAACATCAGTTGGCAGCTGGACCGGGAGATCAGAGCGGCTAATCCCCGTCCCCATCCCCAGAGCGGCTAATCCCTGTTCTCCTCGGAGGCTGTTCGTTCCGCTCCCTGATCACGTGGGCACACACATCGCTGGGGTCTGGGCATCCGGGGTCCACTAGGACAGAACAACTCCTAAGTGTGTGGTACTGGTATCCTTCCCCGAGTGCGCAAGGAGCAAAACACCTCGTACTCCGCTGGCAGGTAAGCTCCATCCCCTACCCACTCCCCACTGTCCCTGGTCCCACATAGCACTGGATTTCGTAACGGATCTGCCAGAATCAGAGGGAAACACCGTCATCATGGTAATTGTAGATTGCTTGTCCAAAACGGTGCATTTCCTTCCCCTAACTGCTTTACCCACAGCGTGGAAGACGGCCGACCTGTTGTTTCACAACGTGTTCCGGCAGTTTGATCTCCCCGAGGACGTCGTCACGGACGATGGTCTGGCGGGAACTGCTCAGGCACCTCAATGTAACGATGAGTCTGACGTCGGGCTACCATCCCCAGGTGAACAGACAGGTGTAGCGTCCAAACCAGGAGCTCGGTAAGTTCCTACGGTTGTACTGCCAGGAACACCCACACACCTAGTGTACGTACCACCCCTGGGCTGAATACGCTCAAAACTTGCTACAACACTCTGGGACCAGGCTCACCCCGTTCGAGTGTGTGCTGGGCTTCCAGCCCCGCTTTACCTGTGGAACCCCCAGCGGTCGGACCAGCCTGCTGTAGAGCAGTGGTTCCGCAATAGTAATCGCGTCTGGGGAGAGACGCACCAACTCCTCTAGAGAGCCATTGCAGACTTCAAGCGTAAGGCCACCAGGCAGTGCCCTCCTCACAGGTTCTGAACCCCGACCTGATCGCCTCCTTCCACCACTCCCGCCCAGATCGCCCTACTCCTGAGCGCCCCGGACGTCCGCCCTCCAGGAGGCCGTCGCGTTGCGCCGGGCACCCAGACCTAGCGCCACTCCCCCTTCAACACCACGCCCATCACTCTCGCCTACCCAATCACCTGTTTACTAACTGCACCTGTCCCTCATTACCACTAACCATCCCTCCCCTGTATATAAGCCCAGAGGTTCTTAGCCAAGCTGCCGCCAGCCTTCACAAGCTTCTCTTATATTGTGCTAACGCTAACAGTGCTAATCACAAGCTTCTCTTATATTGTGCTAACGCTAACAGTGTTAATCACAAGCTTCTCTTATATTGTGCTAACGCTAACAGTGCTAATCACAAGCTTCTCTTATATTGTGCTAACGCTAACAGTGCTAATCGCAGCCTTACACTTCCTGTTGTTTTGCTCTGTGGCTCGCTGCTCATCTGCAGCCAGTAAAGAACTATGTTTACTGCAGCCTCACCTTCCGCTCCCTCACTGCCTGCCCTCACAATGTGAATAAAAAATACAAATACACGAGATGAATATGAAATACAAATACAGGATGGATACAAAATAATGTTAATACTAAAAGAAGGGTGACTCTACTCACTTGAAATAATTAATTAAAATGAATTAATTCAAATTACCTTGAAAAATTTAATAGAAAAAATTCGTTTGAAAAGAAACAGGAAAAAATAAAAGAAATAAGAGAAGATAAAAAAAACACCAGCGTTACCAAGGATATATTAAAAACAAGGATCCTAGCATATTCAAGGAGATATATAATTATTTTGTTTTCTACAGCACAGCTTTAATAATAGATTTACTATACAAAAAATAAGACAGTTTTAACAGTCTATTTATACATAAAGCTTTACATTTTTTAATTCATGGTGTGATGAATTTATATTGAGTCATTAGTCAGTATCAGTTTTGTATAACAATTATAATCAAAGGTTTTTGCATTTAAACCCCCCTGGACACACACCTACCATTTAAAACCCCCCTGGACAAACACCTACCATTTAAACCCCCCTGGACACACACCTACCATTTAAACCCCCCTGGACACACACCTACCATTTAAAACCCCCTGGACACACACCTACCATTTAGCCTTTGTGTTTAATGTCTCAACTGAGATGACAATTTGGCTTTTGAAGGAGCAATAATATTTCATAATTACATAACAACAACCTGATATTAGAGTAAAATCCATTGTTCAAGTAAATCACTTAAAGTAATGTGGTTTTTCACTCCTGTTTCAATCACCTATTCTAAGCAGTTCATCAAGACAGTGGTTCTGCTGCACGTCTGACTAATCTCATTTTCCACTAGAAGACATTCAAGATGTGTGTGACATCATTTTAAGAAGGACAGAGGGAGAGGGTGCTCTGAACTCTGAAGGAAAGCCAGTTTTCCATAACTTTGTCAAGTTTGCCTGGTGTATTCACATACTCTCTCCCTCCCTCTCTCCATTACTCACACACACACACACACACACACACACACACACACACACACACACACACACACACACACACACACACACACACATGCCTTACTGTTCATTCATAGAATTACGAAATGTATTCACTGATGTCCTCTGTATGTGTGTGAAAATGTTAAACAGTAAATAAAAGTGTTTGTGTGTATATGTGCATGAGACAGCACATAAAACTGTGTGCATGCATGTGTGTAAGCACGAAAAAAATATTACACAGTGAATAAAATCACATTGTGTCCTGTGCATTACCGTGTGTGTGCATAACTGGTACAAACTGTTAAACATGAACTGTGTGTATGTGTGTGTGTGTGTAAGTGCAAGCTGGCACGGGGGAAAGGTTGGACAATGTGTCTCGTGTTCACGATTTGCTGTTACACTGGATCTTGTATCCCACTTTGTATGCTTGCAGGTACACCCGCGCCTGGTTCACCCTGTGAAAACAGCAGAGGTTGTGTGTTTTATGTGCTGTGAGCACACGAGTACTGGCTTTGCGTCCAGACACACACTTGCACGTGCGCGTGGAAGCCCGTGGTGATACCTGTACTTGGTGCAGAGCTGCACCCCCAGGGGTCCGCAGCGGTCGGCGTAACTCTCCCGGAACCCCTTCCGCACCGCACGAGCCATGCTGACCACAGACGTCACCACCGGACACGTCCTGAGAGAGAGACACGCACACAAGGGGAGGCTGCTGGCGAAGCATCAGGCACTGAGAAGAAACTGATGCAGGGTGAGGTGTGGGTTTATGAGTTGGGATTTTCACATACGATTGGTGTGTTTTTGCATTTTGTATGTTTGCGTGAGTTTAATTTTGTGCTCTAAGCCCTGCCGTACAGGACAGTCCGTACAGTTTCTCACAGCGCAGGCCGCTGGTGCCTGATGGGCATCTGCAGGTGTTTTGAGGGCCGCAGGTGGCACCATGCTGGCACGGGGGCACACAGGGAGTAGTAACGGCTACAACACACACACACATACACTCATGTACAAGCATACACACTCGTACACACGTGCAAATGCACACAGACACACACATATTTTATATAACACTGTAAATGGCTGCTAAATCAGTCATTAGTTCTCATAAAAGATACCAAAAGACATACAGCTGAAAATATTCTTACAATAATGTAAAAAATATCAATATAGAAAAACACAAAAGAGCAGTGACAAATTAACATTATATAGATTCTCATTTTATTATATTTATATTATATTTATATATATTTCTTATATTTATATCATATATTCACTTTTCACTATTCAGATTTGTCTAATCTAATCAAGAGCAGTGTAATGGCAAGTACAGCCAGGTCCCCCGAGGTCAGGAAGGCCTCCAGCTGTCTGTATATCCCTGTAAAACACACACCGCTTTCACAAAGGATCCCTGTGAAGCCGTGGGCACAGCGACACCTGTCGAGTCCCACACACACTCCGCCATTCTTACAGGGCTTGGCACACTGCACAGGTTCTGGGAAGACAGCCGCACACACACACAAACGCACGGACGCATGCACGCACACGCACGCACGCTCGTGCGCACACACACACACACACACACACACACACACACACACACACACACACACAGACAAACACAACTGCACATCAGTTGACAGTTCTGTGAGTTCTGTGACTGTGCAGGTTTGCATTTGTGTGTGTGTGCTGTGTGTGTGTGTGTGTGTGCCTGTATGCGTACCTATCTGACAACGAGCTCCTTGCCAAGCTGTTAAGCAGATGCAGGTGTTGACGTCCACACACCTCCCACCATTCAGACACGGGGGCGTGCAGAGAGCTACACACATATACACACACACACACACACACACACACACACACACACACACACACACACACACACACACACAGCTGAACACTCACATACACACACCTGCACCCTCAGCCACACCTGCAAACTCTGTCAAACCAAATTTGTGATCTGAAGCTGGACTAAATGTAAATCAATGACATTTTAACACTATGGATGACTTTGACATGGGCTTTAAATGATGACACAATCACAGAACAACAAAGCCACAAATACCCACGGGTGAGACACTGTGGTCCACTGTAGTCAGAGGAACAATGACAGGTGTGTGGAGCTACACAACGACCTCCGTTCGCACAGGGAAGCTCACACACAGCTGGCGGGAAAATAAAACACACTTTCAGATTCTGATTAGAATGTAGTGTGTGTGAAAGTGTGTTCATATGTGTGCATGTGTGTGTGTGTGTGTTTAGAATGCATGTGTGCTACCTGTGTGGCAACCGTGTCCAGTCCAGCCAGGTGGACAAAGACAAGTGTTCCAGCGCATGCAGGTTCCTCCGTGAGAACAAGGTGGAGAGCACATAGCTGCAACACAAACACACACACAAACACGCACACGCACACACACACACAGACAAACACACATACACACTCGCCTGAGGATAATCTAGATCAGCATACACTCACACACACACACATGTACACACGTGCACATACAAACACACATTCTCTCTCTCTCACACACACACACACACACAGGCTCTCTCTCTCACACATACATGCACACACACACACACACACACACACTCTCTCTCTCTCTCACACACACACACACTCTCCCTCTCACATACACACACACATACACACTCACACACTCTCTCTCTCTCTCTCTCTCTCACACACACACACACACTCTCCCTCTCACATACACACACACATACACACTCACACACACACTCTCTCTCTCTCTCTCTCAGACACACACACACTCTCCCTCTCACATACACACACACATACACCATACACACTCACACACACACACACATACACACACACACACACACATACGTTTTCAGACCCACTCACTCACCTGAGCATCCAGGCCCAGGGTAGCCAGCAGGACAGTCACAGGTGTTAGGAGCAACACATACTCCGTAATTCTGGCAGGCAGGTTCACACACCGCTGAGAAAAGACATTCACACAACAAGAAGAAAGAGTGAGACAGAGACCGTGTGAGAGACAGAGACAGAGGCAGGGGGAACTCACCCTGGCATTTGGTTGGATCGTCTGTGCGAGGTTCAAACCCAGACCTGCAGGTGCACTTAAAGCTGCCAGCATAATTCACACACACTTGCTCGCATCCTGCATTGAAACTTGCACACTCGTCCACATCTGCACAGAGAGAGAGAGAGAGATAGATAGATAGATAGATAGATAGATAGATAGATAGATAGATAGATAGATAGATAGATAGA